>CALNHX010013683.1:0-13021 GCA_940337035.1 Agriotes lineatus
ATGCTGGATGTTACTTAGAAAGAAAAAAACGAATAAACGAGGCCTGGAAATAAATTCTAGATTAGAGACCACGTAAATTTAGAGATACATGATTTTTATACGTGGGATATCTGGCGACCAACAGGTGTTTACCTACAAGTACTATAGAATCCTGATTTAATCGGACGGGTACAGTAATTCGCCAATAAAACAAAATATTATATATAAAGGGTGTTTTTTGAGAGGGATACAACTTTAAATTAAAATAAAACACAGAAAGATGTTTTTAATATCCATGAAATTGGCTTTATCTGAAAGATAATTTTATGGCATTTATGTTTGAATATGATTTCGGGCATGTGACCACCGCGGCTGGCGTGTACATGACGTAATCTGGAGGTCCAATTTTCACACACTCTTCGCAGTAAATCAGGGGTGGTTAGGCCTGGACATACTACGTCACATCTTATTGCAACCCCGAAACTTCATCTCCTGTCAAAAACAACCTGGTTCTACAATATTATACAATTTATCTTCCAAGGTGCGAATTGAGCTAGTGCAAGAATAATTCCCGGAACTACGCAAATCGAAGGCTGGCATAAATTTAAGGAGCTTCGCGAAAACACCCAGATAGGACCGGTTGCTTGTCAGAGCGAGCACTACCGCCTGGCTCTCGCCATGGGCGCAAATTGATGCATTATTTTCCTATATTCGTTGGTTTTGGAACTGTGACTGTAGGCTGAATGAGGCTTCCCTTTGAGAGAGAAGCAGTGGATGGCAACTAATTTGGGAATACAAACGCTGCCGCTTTTACCTTACGCATTATACGCGATGCTAATGTATTGAAAATTAGTGCTATCGTAAATAGTCGGACTTAATCGAAGATAATAAACTTCGACCTGCTTAAATGCGTTGGTCGACCACGTCGTGGGCTGCTATGCATTGGACGACGACGAACAGCTGTAATACTACTACTACGTACTCCATGTCAAATATCGCCATCTCTGTCGCGCCGACGAACATCTCCGAGGGTCAGTCGTCGTCCAGGTCAAATTCCTTTAGATCTGTCGTCTCGAACAACAGCTCCGTAAGTCAGTCGTGCCTCAAGTCTGCTCTAAATAAATATATCAAGTAAAATATGGCAGAAATAATTATTTTTGTTTTTCAGTATTACTTTTGTTTAATTCAAAAGCCGACTAAAGTCATGCTTTTGAAACCATTCACTAAATTTCTGCCCTGTAATGTTTAATTTTTGTGTTACAAGGAATATAAAAAGCATTTGTAAGAAAGACAGACGACAAAGAGACCAGTATAAGGATGCCAAATGGGAAATATCTATAGTTCGATAAAATAAAAATTTTGTTTTTACTAGAAGAAGAAAAATTGTAAACTATCAAAACAATTAAGAAGTAAATAAATTTGACTACAATTCTTGCAATAATACATGGTGAGGCTTCTACATTCACTGCACTTCGTTCCCACACTTTCGTAGTGTTTCAGTACGATATGGTCATATTGTTTTTTCCTACGTTTACCCGAAAATATTTTCTTGTGGCGCGTCCTTTGACTCCTTCAGAAAAAATCGGTTAACCCGTGTTTTCATAGTGATTTGAATTGCATTTCACTCCGGTATGACGTCTATTATATTTTAATTTATCCCCATCATCTCTTTAATCTATTCATTGGGGATTCTATCCAGTCTTGTCCTTTTACAGCTTGGTCTGAAAAAGGTTCATTTTTGTAGCGAATAACTTCCCTCTATTTCTTTTATTCAGATTCTTAGTCGAATTATAGTTTTTTAGGTCCTCTTCTTAGTTGTTTTCCTCACATCGTTATACCATAAGATTTCGTTATTCATTCGGCTTATTTTTTCCATTCTTTAGGAGTCCCTTAATAATTTATGGATCGCCTTAACATTTCTATTTAATTCTTAGAACAATCTCTAATTAACTCCAGGTAGATTCCTTCTGTACTAGGCGATTTCCTCTTTTTAATTGATAATATGACATTTTAATCGTGTTCACTATTCAGTTGGAAGTAGCTTCTATAAATAGCAGAAATGTTTCTCTATTGCATTGGTAGAGATATTATACAATTCATACACATTCATAATTTATATTCGTTTATTCTGTAACTGCCTAAACTGGAGCAAACAAGCATTTCTCGGTTTCATCATTGTTATAGTAACTAAATAAATCAGGACGTCTATTGACAATCAATTTCTCCAAACTATTTGCATATAAAGTAGCTTAATTGTAGATTCATTTCTCTCGCGACCTCCTTCAACTAGTACGTGCTTACCAAATGGAGTAAGCAAAATTGGTTTGCATTAAATCTCGCCCTCATAAATTACGTTACATGAATACGTCCTTTTAGAATCTAGTTCCTTTCGTGACGGAACTGTGGAATTACAGTGGCTGCAGTGCCATAAGGAATCCGAATCTAATGAACTGCAAGCTTAATGCTGATTTAAATTTCAAAAAGGGAATGAGAGGCGTAAAATGGAAATTGTTTTCGAAGAGCCTAGCTACAATATTATTTAAATTAGGCGAGGGCTAAACATTAGAATGATTACATTTGTTTTTTGTTGCAACAAAGTATTTGGTATTTAAAGGAATAAAATAAGAATGATTTTCCATGTTTTGCGAGTTTTTTACTTCTTATATGCAAGAGAACCTGTTATATATAAAGTTATGGAATTCCTTGCTACGAATATAAGGTGGCATGAGTGATTTGGCGTAGCCTTGCACAATTATTTGGCAAATGATCTGGAAGTTGTTAATTAAAAACGCCCAAGTGATTTAATGAATCACAAAGGGTAAAAATGCTCATTGCATCTTAACATCTTTTATAGATACTATTGGTTATGTTCTGTCTACTTGTTGAAGTGCCAGAAATATAACCAAATTTATTTAGAAAGTATAACAATCGTCTTTTTTTTCATAAGGAAGAACACATGTTATGCTGGTATTCAAGTTAGAAGAAATAATGGAACGACATCAATATACTTGTATCCCTCCTATCGTCAGTAAATACCCCAAAGAAGGTGAAGTTTGCCTTATACAAAACCATGATCGAACCGATAACCACACATGGCTCCGAGTGTTGGCAGATAAGTAGCAGAAATGGAATAAAAAGATGGATCGTCTTACTAGAATGTCTCGTCTAATAATACGCAATTATGCCATTAGGAAGAATAATAGGGCAAAATGAATGATGGACAACCAGTAAGACATGGTACACGTTAGATTATGGATGAGGTAAGATGACCAAAAAAGGTTAAAACATATTGTCCATCAAACAGAACAAAAATATGAAGACCGCGCAATACATTGAAGTCCGTGAGGGTCCGAAGAATAAAAGGTAACGGGTGGAAGAATCTTCAGAAATGGAACTTGTGCTACATACGTATATAGGATTCGATTTGATTTTTTTCTGATATCGTTACATTATCCCATAAAGAGTTACGAATGCATGAACTTTCGAATTTCTAAATTCGTTGCTGTTCTTTATTTGTCTCTTCCATTTAATACTTTTGCACATCACCATCTTTGCAAACAAGCAAACAAGAAGAAGGCGAGACGTGCGTGAGAAACTTTGGAATAAACAACGGAAATGAAAACAAACACATAATAATAAACTCTTCGGAGCACAAATATAATAAAACAAAAAATATCAGGAAGAAATAGTGAAACGATTAAGAAACGTTCTTATAACAACAAATGTAGGAGGTCCGAAACAAGAGAAAAGAAACAGAAATTTAGTCTTCAAACAAAGAAAATGGTGAATGGAAGAAGAGAAATTTTGCAATGTTCTGCAATATATACGACATAGTTTACGAAAATTAACAAGGCGATACAAATTCACTGAAAAATTTGTTACATTTATTTTATCTCGCCTGAAATCTTCGGGCGCACGCCGCTTGGTGAGAGTCATCCGAGGGGCAAAATGTTGGCTGCGAAGACAATGAGAAAATGCTAAAATAGAAATGTCAATGGGCATGGCATATTTCTGAAGAGGAGGAAGACAGATGAACAAAATTTACAATCCAATAAATAAGAAGAATAAGAAAGAGACATAAAGGAAGGCCTCCTATGCGATAACTAGATGATACCAACAGCCGACTGTAACTAAATGCGAAAAGCGAATGATAAGTCCATGTAGCGTTCTCTAGGAGAGGCCTCCATCGAGAAAGGCAATGATATATAAGTAGATACAGAGGTACAAGGATAAATATTATGTATTGTTGACTCAGTATACTAATATCCTTAATAACAATACGAGGATCATAACCAGAACCAGTTATCAATTCTTACAAAACGAATATTCTATGTCTTTTGTTCTTAAAATTTTGTGGTGTTTCAGCAGTTCGTGATCAAGTAATGCATGGTTTACACGTGAGAAGTTTGGTTATTGATAGTAGTGTTATATGAACATTTTCTGTTAAATGTAACTTTATGCAGTGGTTGTATATATATATATGTTGAATATGTTTACTGGTAGTGTTTTGAGTAATACTCTCTCTGCAGTAAATATTTATAGACAGCCTCTTAGGCTATTTTGAATATCTGCTCGTAAAGTGAACGCGACACGGTTTTCTTGGTGTTCGTTAGGGGCGAGAGGGATGAACGTGTTAACCGTGAGCGCGTTTTAGCATTCGGTCTCTGGCAATCTATAGTTGGGTATCATTTGAGCTGAGTATGTGTGGGGCATTTACTTGTTCAAATCCATGTATATCCTAAAAATTATTCATTTTTTTTTTGGAATTTCGAATTTCGTCGGACATAAACCAAGATCTAATGGATACCACGTCGAGTGCCTTGGCGTTCCGTACCAATAAGTTGATTTGAGGCGTTCTTCTATGATCTACCATAGAATTAGCGTGACTGTTTTCAGATACCTTGCATTCTTGCGTACCGACCTCCAGTTCTCTGTTCTGCTCACACCACCACCCTGACTGACCGACCCTCTCTACCCCCCATCTCTCTCTCCGTCTCTCTCTCTCTCTCCATTTACAATCTGCTAAGTAGCTTGTGTTAGTTTATTTATCAATTCATTATGAATTGTGCAGTAAATATGAATCCAGCCGCCCTCAGGGGACAATTATTTGAGGTCTTGTTTTTCTGTTCGTGTGTGTACAGGGCTCCTTATGTGTAGTTTTCAGTTTTGGACTGCACCGCGATACATATTTTCTCGTTTTCTATTGGCAACGTCACGTCAGACCTTAGGCAGATCTTAGAATTTTCTGATTTGATTAGCCTAAAATGAATTTCGATTATTAAGTAATTCGTTACTTTAACCCGGGAAATTTCCTGTTAAGGCGTAAATATTGCGACATAAGTTTGATTCTTCGATGGGCAGCTTTTCCATAGCTGTCGGAAAAGTCCTTTTACTACTAGAAGAAGCAACATTTTCAGTCTGAAATAGCAGGTGACGCCTAAGAATTATCCCGGATTTATAGTGTATCTTTGTGGTGTAATCTAATTTTGACTTGGGTGGTTAAACAAAAGTACAACAGCACCTTCTCCTTCATTGAGCTGTCGGTGCAATATGATATCTTATTTCTGTGTCTTAAATAAATCGGTTTTAGACTATAACAACCCAACCGCTCATGTTGCTTTGTAGCGCCCCATTTAATTTAGGTGCTACTTTGATATTCCGCTCTTTGATACAGCCGCATCTATAATTTTATATACCGCGCGCTTCTCTCGGGCGATGCGAAGCGTAGGGAGTGGGGTTTTCGGGATTGACCTCCGATAAGAGCGTGCCTGGCTCAATAATGTTAGAATTGCTGTCTTCTAATACCAGCTCTCGTCGAAGGCGGCTGATTCGAATTTATAATTAATTTCGAAGTACTCACAGCGGAGTTTCTTCATTCCCAGTTATAGTAAGTTTTCCTTTTTAGTTTTTCTGTGTGTTCTAATTTCGTGGTGATTACGCCTGATCCATAGGGCTTACTACTCCATGTGGCCCATGCCTTCTCGTGGCTTATTGCCCCATGGAATTCCGCTTCCATATGGCATTTTGGTGTATTGAAGACCATGGCCTTCATGCCGTTAGCTTAGAGATCTCGGCATTCGTGCTTGCTACTTCCAAGGACCACATGGGATCTCCAGATATTGCCTCTTAACAATCGTAAGTACATGCATCAAACTTCAACTTGCGTTTAATTATCTGTAATGGGATTATGCCTAAGAAATTACGGTTCCACGAAGGCTTTCGATTAACAAACTGCACGCAATAACAAGTCATTATTTTGTGTAACGGCTGATGCGTTGGTATTTCATATTTTTATTACCGCTCAGTTTTTCTATGTGCTTTATGTGAATGCCACGTTATAATGGCCCGAGCTTGTTAACTTTAATCTGTTGTAACATACAACGTGTGTCGAACTTTTGTAATTCTTTTTATTTGTGTGTAATGATTTGGGTGACTTCAAATTCAATATTGTTGCCAATTAAGCATTCTGGGCTTAGTTGAACCTCCAGTTCTTTAATGCTGGATTGTTGTTAACTGTTGTTGATTATTAAAAGTTTATTAACCGTTCTGGTTTATATTTTATTTGCGTATTCATGCCACGACCCTACTTGATCTGACTCTTTTGTTTTCATTTAGGTTGAAGTGCGAGGCTAAGAAGGTAAGCGGTGATTAGATCAATTTTGTTGCTTCATAGATTGTATTTAAACTTAAGGATCACTGCTTAGTCCTTACTCACGCCTTATTTTCTACCGAGGGTCAGAGTTAGCTAGGGCTGTGCCAACCCCTCGTTTAAGGGTGGTACAGCTTACAGGTAATCTTTCCCCATTTTTATATATACATATTTGCGGGAACTTTCTACACGATTTTCTAATATATATTTTAATTAGCGTTACGATTATTTCATAGCTCTTTTGCAAAGGGAGGAATTCCGCACTTCTGTTTCTAACATTATAAACGCTTTGGAGGTAATCTCAGACAACATCTTATTTCTTCTTTAGGTGCAGGTGTTGGTTAGTATTTAAAAGTTCGTATCTTCAATTCTTTATAATCATGCTGCACTTGATGCTTCGGAGTTGACGCGATATCAGTTTTATATGAGAATTCTAATGAAGTATAATTTACTGTTTTGCATATTTACCTATACATGTGGTTTATTAAAATGTGGGTGTTGTTTTATCGGCACTAAATTTAAACCTTGAGTTTCTGGTTAACATTTTGACGTACTTAGTGATAATAAGTATTGATCAGAGAAGATTGATATATCATACATATTTGAAATTTGCTTTAGAACTTTCATATCTGAGATTCAAATTACTGAAGATAGTTATATAGTATTTTTGTGGATAGAATGATGTTCATATATGTATCAGTTTGCAACGAGTTTAGCGATTTTTTTCTACCACAACCTCTTGAAATATTACCTTCAGCAAACAAGCCAAAGTGTACAGCAACAGATGTCTAGCAAACAGAACTAGGTGATGTGTATCTGGAAATGGAAAATGGGCAACGTGTCCTATTACTTATGTTTGAGTGCGAACTGACCCTTGAACTACTATTGTTGTCCAAAATGAAATGATCGCGCAAAGTGAAACAGATACTCAGGATTTTTACTTCCTCACAGTTACATATGCGCCCCAGAAGTTTGAGCGAGCAAGCGAGGCTCGTCGATTCATCAATTACACAGGAGTGCTATGACGTTTTTAATCGGACTGTATGGGCATTATGTCGATTACATCAACAATGGCTCATATCGAACATAACAGGCAGCCGCGCTGTGATTCTCACATTTTAATTAAAACGTGTAGCAGGTTAAATATGATCAGTTCCACTCTGCGTTTTCACTGTTTGCTGAAAGTTGGAAATTGATCACAATTGGGAGTTTCGCTTGTCATAGTTTCAAAAGTAGCATTTTACCTTGGCAATAGTTTCAAGAAATAAGGCATCTGGCAACTGGGTTAAATTATTTATGTGAAGATGATTCTGTAATACACGTATAATAAATAAGAAAAACCATTGGGTTTTCCATGTCCAAGCTTTGACGCCCGGTTGTTTTAGTAATAACCGGCGTCGGTGTCGGTGTCGAAATGATACTTCAAATATTCAATTTCACAATGCACATATGCAGGGTTTATTATGAATTATGCATAATGGTGTCAGCACATACTGATGCTATGTTTTAATATAAACTGTTGAATAATTAGAACCTTTATCTAGTCTCAGTTATTTGTGTTGCGCTAATTAAATTAATATTAGGTTTTATGCAGAGCAATATTTAACAAAGCACTCAAAGTATAAACAATTCAAAATATTTCAGCTACACAAAATATAACAAATAAATTTTTTATAACTTTCATTCTCTATATTTGAAAGTTGATGAATCGAAAATACGGCTATATAAAAGTGCTCCCAATAGCCAAGAGTAGATTTGAATGATTATATTATATTTAGATTGATATTGCAGCACACGTAAACTGTTTAATGCCACGAGTAAACATACGAACATGTTCTCTGCGTAGATAGAAGCCATTAGTTTCAATCTCAGATGTTTCGAGTTCAAGTGGTTTGCCGAATAAAAAAGGTTCATCCAGCAATAAGATTCCAAATTTGCATGACGGTTCGGTACAAGTATCGCAAATATCTTCATACTATTGTAAACAACTCAATGGCGCCTAAAAAATAATAATAACATTTCGCGTCTCTCCTAGAACTGACTTGTATGCGAAATTGCTACGGCTTTCAGAGTAAGACCGCGCCCATTTTCTATTGTAGCAAGCAACGTTAATCCTTTATTGTGTTAGATGCCACAACTGAATTTCCAAATGTATCAACAAAAACCGTAATGAGAAAAACAATATTTATACTAAACTATGACAATTGGCTCATCAAGTGTAAACTAGGTGGTGGAATTTTTTAAAACTTCTAAATTATAGCCTGCACAGTTATATACATTTGTAACAAGACTTCTATATTTGAATATTTTTAAACATTCAAAGTTATACTATATATTAAATTTGTAAAACAACCGTTGTAGATTTTCTCATATCTACGGTTACCGTGGTGAATTTATTGCCTGTGCACTCTGACTTAGCACACGCTTTCGGGTAATCGACTAAGATTATTAAAGAGAATATTGCTATCATAAAGAATTTAGCTAAATGAAGTGACCTCTTCCGAGCTATAACTCTGTTGAATGCTAAGTCGGCATTTACTGGTATAATCAGGAACTTGGAGCTAAACTCTATTCAGTGACGTCACTTAGGGTATTGATAATTTAAGATTGCGTTTTACCATTGTATTTATTGTGTGTCCAGTGTGCGGACCTAAATAATTTTGTTGGTGGATTTTCTTAGTGTTTTTCTATAAAGTAGCTTGCAGGAAACCTTCAAAAGAAAGCAAGACCAGAATTGACGTGTATAAAGATAAGTGTATTATCTGCAGGAGCTGCCCATGAACCGCCTCACTGTGGTGAGAGAAGGATTTTTGATCTACGTTTCATGGTCTGAGTGGATTAACAGTTATCTATTATCGAATACGAAGCACATGGCGGTCTGGTGTTTAATTAACATCAAAACCCTTATTTTAAGCCAGTGCACATCCAGATACTGCTTATAGTCGAGCCGCTTATAGTCATTAGCGTAACTAACCTGTAACAGTCTAGCTGTCGATTGCTATTTAACTTTTATTATTTAGTGCCTCCTTACAGAAAGAGAGACGCTTACTTGCTCAGCTGAATATGTAGTTAAAAATTGATGAGAGAGTAACACTCATTATCTAAAGAACTTTCTCGAATGATTGTGACACACATCAACAAAATTGTTGAGCCGCTGTGCTGACAAAAACTCCGGTTGACTGTTAATTTGACTTCTATCTTTAAGTTACCAGCCCTCTGAATTTGTAAGCCCACAAATCATGCACTTGAACCATGCTATGGGAGACGTGCTACAAGTGTGCGAGTATAATCAACGCATATCGACGCATCCCAAAAGAAGGTTCTCTTACATCGCATGTGGACTCGCGCTAAGTGCTCGTCAAACAGCCGATGTCCATTCTTTATTGTCCTGCCGACAGAGCTTTGTAGAAGCTTATCCTACATTGCGTGTAGGACTACGCAACTTACATTGTTAACGTCCTGAAGTTTCTCCACATTTTGCTTTTGTTTTAGCCCCAGATGTTGGTATTTGCGAGCACGCATTCTTCGTTCATCTTAGGCGGCGATCACGGCCCAGTTTTGTGCAACGCGTGGGGTAGATGGTTTTATATTAACTTCGCATTTGCTGACGATACTACTCTCAGATAGATGATTTATAGTTTATTGCCTACTATTGCAGGTGCTGTTTACCGTCAGTTTTGTACTAAGATTAGTTTAACCTGTTATATTGCATGTGTAAAGTAGCGTCAAATAGTGCCTGTGTTTACACGTAGTTGTCGTTGTGAAATAAGTGACGAAGCGTATCCCGTTAGCAACGCAGTAACGTTTTCAGCGCTTCGTGCCCAGTACATTGATATCGCTTTTTCTAAAGCGACTTGCTTCGCTGACATCTGCTGAGCTTCGTGTTGGCGTAACCTCACGACAAACCGGTTTAATTCTTAGGAATTATTTCGTATATGCTTTGTTGCGGTCACAGCTGCAAGACTGGTCCGCTTAAATGTATCTTCATAAATGTCATCTCAGAGAGGTTTGTTGAAAATGTCATTCTTACTCTCATTTATAAAGCTCAGTGCAGTTCCGCGTACCTTCAGTCAGTAAGTATTTCAAGAGATCCAGAAATGAGGTAAGTCCCAATCTCAGAGCTGAGCACCTCACATACTTCCCAGCTCCATGAAGTTTTAATTGAGGAATCTCCATTGGATCAGGTATTCAAAATACCATGTCAGCGTCCTAAATAGAGCCAGATGTATCTCTGTAACCTGGTAACCGCGTATTTTTCAGTGTTCAAATATTTTACTTTAAAACACGCCCCCCATTCCTATGAGCTACTAAGCGATTCTTTGAGCTCGTTATGTGTCCTAAACGAGAATTCATTAAATGATCTGAGTTAAAGTGCCTATAAACTTATTATACATCCCCAGTTACTATAATAGTAGTTAGTTGTAAGAAGAAGAAATACGAACGCCTAAAAAGATATCAATTAGTCCGGTAGACGCAAGTAAAGACAGAGAGAAGAGAATATATATACATGTATCAGAATAAATTTAATATTCATCACGTTGGTCTTTATAAACGTTTACAGATGGCACACAAATGACTTTATTGTTGACGAATAGCCTATTTTTCGATTTGAATATTTTTAGTTTCAGTTCTTGGCCATGCGAAGGGGAATGTTAGCTAACTGTAGCCTATCCAAACACGGTGGTTGAATACGACCAAAAGTAATTGAAGTTGCCGATTGTTGGACGGTTTCCAAAATATTTTGGTTGTGTTCCAATACCGACGTATTCTGATAAAAGTCATACATAGGTTTTATACAACTTCGTTCGTCGTTGAACGTCTTTCACGTTGTGTTGCTTGTTTACCGACAAACTCGAGTATAGATGAGACATGGGCTTTATACAGCTGTGTAGATTAAAGTAACGCATTTATGAATGACGAAAAAAATGTATCAAAGAGTTGACGCTTCTACGTGTTTCAATGTGTTCAGACCAAGTGAGCTAGATTTAACGATAAATCCTAAATATATAAGCCAAGTTATTTTTTCCAAATTGTGAGATTGTCTTCACTCATATGCAAAACGATGCATTTTTTAATATGTAACGGAAACCTCTGGTCACAGCATCACTTACTAAGCACGATTCAGTAATTTGCAACACAGTTTACTGAGGTGTTGCTATAAATATTGGCATCTAGTTCGAATCAGATTAAATCGTTAGAATATATGGTAAAAAGAAGGGATCCGAGAATTGATCCTTGTAGAACTCTGCTTGTGAAAGATTTGTACGAGGCGAGCAACCAACCTTTCCCTGGAAACTCCTATTCGTCGAAAAGTTCTTAATCTACAAAAGAAGTTTTCGACGAATGCCAAAATACTCGAGTATGTGTTCTATTCAAATGAAAAAAAAAATCCTGTTAAATGTTTTCACAAAGTCGCGGTATATTGCATATAGTGGTATCGTCACCTACAAAGCATAAATATGTTAGTAGTGATGTATCATCCTATTGTTGTGGTGGTATCACATGGTGTACTGTGAAAACGTTTATCATATGGTCCACCACGATACTTTCTATATTTTAATGACACAGATAAGAGGCTAGTTCGTCTACAATTTTGTTGGATCTATTTTATCACCCCCTGTATAAATTGCTGTAGTAGATGCAATTTCCAAAGCGTCTGGGAAGGCAAATGTTTTCAAAGATTTAACTACAATAGCGAAAATAAGATGACACGATATCTTCACATTTTGCTTTAAAGAGAAAGGGTTTATTCTGGTAAAGCGTAAATGTTGCTGTAACACTTTTTTTATGATTATAAGATAAACGATGCTTTAGCCAAGATATCGTATATCTAATTGACCGAATCAATTTCTAGTTCAACTACTAATAATCCTTTATCTAATAGACTTGTCTGTCCGTCCGTCCGGGACGCTGTTTCAGCAACCAAACCGTAAGAGATAGAAAAAAAAGTTATGAAAGTTATATGTTTGAAATGATCATGTCAGCTCAGGAACCGAATTTCAGTTACGTGACACTTCCGGTTTTCGATAAATCACAAAAAAGGCCGTTTTTCAAATAGAACGCGTATTAAATAAAAATGTTTCAGCAGCCAAACGGAGCTGCGACCCTTCCCTCTGTGCCTTAAAACGTCGATCGGTTAGGCAACCACTTTGACACTTTTCAGGTCTGGGTACAGTTTTTATTTAATACGCGTTTTATTTGAAAAACGGTCTTTTTTGTTTTTTTAAATGAGACATTTGTCTCACTGGATTGCTTGTAATAAATTAATTCTGAAACATATACGCAGAGGTCTACGTATAATTGCTTGAATGTATAGTTTACGTTCCAACTTGAGCAAGAGGGGTGTGTCCGGAAGCGTCACTGGTTTGAGACACAAATCCTACAATGTAACCG
>CALNHX010013684.1:0-13004 GCA_940337035.1 Agriotes lineatus
GTTGCCAATCGGTTTAGGTGGGTTTCTTCCTTTCGGGTCAGTTGGATCTTGAGTGACGATTTTTGTGGGAATTATTTCACACTACGTAGTTTGTTCCCTTCAATTTCCCGCCATGACTGGTTCCAATTCTCGGTTATTCTGTTTCTTACAGTTGCCTTCATGTCGGTTGCCGTTAATAATATCTTAATAACATTTCAGATTGCTTCCCAATATTATTAATATAAAACGAATTACAAGTGTAAAACCCTTCACAGAATTATTGAGTATTAAATTTGTTAGCTCCATTAGTTTCGTTCAAAATAAAATTACAAAAAAAATGATATGGAAGAGATATCAGTAGGGCAATAATTTTTACTTTATTCGTCGTGAACATTAACAATTACACCTTCAAATTGATATTGCAGATTATATCCGGCCAATATGCCTGCCTACACTTAAATCACGGCTAGCAAAACCTGGAGATACGCTGACAACAACTGGATGGGGAAGCAATGTCAATGCGACAGTCTCGGAAACGAAGAAGAAAATTTTACAAAAATTCATATCCACTGACGAATGTATCGCAGCTATCAAAGAGTACGAAAAATACGTCAAGGATAATCAGTTTTGCTCTAGAAGCATTGAAAGCAATACCGACATTTCCTGCAGAGGTGATAGCGGTAGCCCTATAATGTATTCCTATAGGAATCAGTGGCAAGTGGAGGGAATAGCCATCTTTGGAGCTAGCGACTGCTTGGCGGATTTTCCAGATGTCAACACCAAGGTAGTTAACTATTTAGAATGGATTAAGGAGAGCATACGTCCATAAATTCATCAATGTGAAGACAATGCAAGTTTATTCTATATAACAGATAAGGTGCACACATTATTTATGCATAATGTGAGATTAAGTTTTATAAGTCTATATGAATAAACGACTTTACAAAGACAGATTAATTCAACATGCTTTCCAAGTTTTTAGTGATTGACAGCGATGATAATTTATTGAAACTAGGTACTAATTGATTTGATTTTTTGTATAGCGCCTTAACTATTACATTTTTAAAATTTAATGGCACAGATTTAGCTTTGAAATGTTGTGACTTCTGTTAGAATCTGTGGTTTACATGCGCCTTTCATAACACAAAGGATCCTATGTTGATTGTCTAGATATTGTTTTTGTTTATTTAAATGTTTAAATAGTTTAAGGTTATCTTGACTACTGTTTTAATTATTGCAGTAATTTTTTAGTTGCGATCAAAGTTATTGAACTCAATTATGACCATTTTAAATTTTAAATTATTCGTTTGTTTGTTTATTATGGGCAAAATCTAAGGATGTGGAGTACCAGTTACCGTAGTCACCGACTGCTGTGGTCATATGGTCAAAGTCTTACCAGTGGCGGCTTGTGGTAATTGTATTTGGTAGCTTTTAATGTTTAACAATAACTAAGCAAAAAGTAATAATTGATAACTCACCTACACATTTCGTCGATGTTTTAATCCAAATATTACTATGATTTTTAATTTTAATGATCCGAAAGGAAACGTCATATGCACAGAACAAAAAATATTCAAACATAACATAAAACATACATAAGTATTAAAAAACGAAACACGATCATTTATTTAATAATAGAAAAACACAGAGCATATAATGCATCACATACACAAATCCATTTGTTCGTCTTTTAAATGTTCACACAAAAATGTTTTGTAAAATTGATAGTTCCAACTTTGTTGTGCAGGTTGAAATATAATACCGGTGTAGGTAGTTTTTGTTATTAAAACCTTTTCAGCTAACGGTAGGCTTTAAAATTAATATTGAAAATGCTTAGTTATGCTATTTTCCTCCATTTTTTGTGTAAAACTGCATGAAACAACCGAAATCCCCCAATATAAATAAACACGATCCAACTAGTGACTTTCGATATCGTAATTTTGCAATCGCACTCTGAGTCTTTTCTGTGATTTTTTATATCAAGATTTTAAAGCGTAGCGTGATCACACATTTCATATTCCGTTCATTTCATATACGAATACTGTGAGGAAGGATAAATGTTTTGGCTTTACCTGTTGGTGAAAGTTATAGTAGGTATTTTGACGGCTGGTAAATATCGGCTTAATTGGGCTAACTCGCCGAGAAGGGTTGGGGTTTCAGCTACGCTGAAAAGGAAAAAAAATACGAAGGCGGCGGCAGGTCCTCGACGTTGACTAATCCTTGCGTCGGACCACCACAAGGTAAGAGATGAATCCAGCAGAACAAACAAATAGCTAAGTCCAATAACTTATCACAGTCTTATTGAAAATTGGGTACTATAGTGCACATGCAGTAATAAATATACAGTGTGTCCAAGATAAGGAGGGCCAGTATGGGGATCTCGGTAATGGTAAGAGATACAAATTTGGTTAAATGGGAAGAAAGATGCGCAATTAAAGGACTAATAAAATGACGTCTAGAAATCCTTGATATGATTTTTAGTTTTTGAATTATCTCAAAAAAACCGAATTTTTGGATTTTCTTTTTTATTTTTTTCTGGCGTTAATATTAAAGTTAGAGCGAAACTGATTAAACTTCTTTATAGCAACTTTTAGTGGACTTAATGATTACGTTATCAATTTTTTTATCCGACGTTTCGTCTTCGAGAAACCATCATCAACTTCATTTTTTTAAATACGGTCCTGGTTTTTTGATGCCAAATTTGCAAAGCCCTTGTTACTCTGAATTCAACAATGTGCCACATATTATGGTTTACTTACGTTTCGAGCTTTTTTCTGATCATTATCAGAAAATTTTTTAGATACGGACCTGCATTTCTCATAATTTTGTAAAATAAGTTCATACAGTAAGTTAGGCCTTTTTACATGCCGTTAAAATATTAAAATGCACATCATAATATCATAATTCTGATACATTAATTTAATAACCAACCAATAACTATTAACAATAAACAAAAAAGAAATGAACAAAAGATAGACAGAAAGAATAACAAAACGAACATGGAAACAATGTAATAGGTATTAAATTTACAGAAGGTATTCAAAAAGGTTGCCATCATTCTCTAAGCATAAATAGCATCTTCTAACTGTAGAATCTAAAACATTATTCAGCAATACTGGCGTTATACTTTGAAAGGCTTCAAGAACAATCTTCTAAGTTCTTCTTCTATTTCAAAACGTTAAATACCTATTACATTGTTTCAAGGCTCGTTTTCTCATTCTTTCTGTCTATCTTTTGTTCATTCTTTTTTGTTTATTGTTAATAGTTATTGGTTGCTTATTAAATTAATGTATCAGAATTATGACATTATGATGTGCATTTTAATATTCTAACGGCATGTAAAAAGGCCTAACTTACTGTATGAACTTATTTTTACAAAATTATGAGAAATGCAGGTCCGTATCTAAAAAATTTTCTGGTAATGATCAGAAAAAAGCTCGAAACGTAAGTAAACCATAATATGTGGCACATTGTTGAATTCAGAGTAACAAGGGCTTTGCAAATTTAGCATAAAAAAACCAGGACCGTATTTAAAAAAATGAAGTTGATGATGGTTTCTCGAAGACGAAACGTCGGATAAAAAAATTGATAACGTAATCATTAAGTCCACTAAAAGTTGCTATAAAGAAGTTTAATCAGTTTCGCTCTAACTTTAGTATTAACGCCAGAAAAAAATAAAAAAGAAAATCCAAAAATTCGGTTTTTTTGAGATAATTCAAAAACGAAAAATCATATCAAGGATTTCTAGACGTCATTTTATTAGTCCTTTAATTGCGCAACTTTCTTCCCATTTAACCAAATTTGTATCTCTTAGCATTACCGAGAATCCCCATACTGGCCCTCCTTATCTTGGACACACTGTATATTTAGTGTGTCCAAGATAAGGAGGGCCAGTATGGGGATCTCGATAATTGTAAGAGATACAAATTTGGTTAAATAAGAAGAAAGTTGCTTATTTAAAGAAATACCAAGATGACGCCTAAAAATCCTTGATATGATTTTTCGATTTTAAATTATCTAAAAAAACCGAATTTTTGGATTCTCTATTTCATTTTTCTGGCGTAAATATTAAAGTTAGAGCGAAAATGATTAAGCTCCTTTACAGCAACTTTAATGGACTTAATGTTATCAATATTTTTATCCGACGTTTCGTCTTCGAGAAATCATCATCAACTTCATTTTTTTAAATACGGTCCGGTTTTTTTTATGCCAAATTTTTGAAGTCCTTTTTATTCTAAATTCAGCAATGTGCCACATATTATGGTTTAATTATGTTTCGAGCTTTTTTTGATCATCATCAGAAAATTTTTAAGATACTGACCTGTGTTTCTGATAATTTTGTAAAAATAAGTTCATACAGTAAGTTATGCCTTTTTAGATGCTGGTAAAATATTGAAATGCGCATCATAATGCCATAATTCTGATACATTAATTTAATAACCAACCAATAACTATTAACAATAAACAACAAATAAATGAACAAAAGAAGATATAAAGAATAAGAAAACGATCATCGAAACAATGCAATAGGTATTCAAAGTTTTGAAACTTTGAAACAGAAGAAAAACTTAGAAGATTGGTTCTTAAAGCCTATCAAATTATAACACTACTAATCCAGTATTGCTGAATCATGTTTTAGATTCTGCAGTTAAAAGATGTTATTTATGCTTAGAGAATGATGGCAACCTTTTTGAATACATTCTGTAAATTTAATATCTATTAAATCATTTCGGTGTTCGTTTTGTTATTCTTTCTTTATTTATTTATTTATTTATTTATTTATTTATTTTGAGAAACAAACAGGCAATAAGCCTAATTACATGTTTCTTAACTCAACATAAATTTTATTAATATACGAAGCCAGTTTAATTTAAATTAAATACTCAAGCTTAAATTAACTTAAACTTAATTGTGATTTATTATGTATATCCGATTTTCAGAATGTAAGAGGATCAGACAAAATTCATCATTCAAAATCTAAATCATATAAATTGTTCCTTAAACGATTTAAAGAAATGCCAAATAATTCAATATTTGTACTGTTCTTGTTAATAATAGTACACATATTAATAATAGGAGAAAATAATCGTATGTTTGTTCTTGCAAATGGTATGTAGAACGAAAAAATAGGACGAATTCCATGAGGCGGGATTCGAATAGAGAATTGTTGCAATATAGCAGAACAATCGAGACTATAATTAAGTATTTTATATGCAAATATTATGATGTGAGTAATTCTTCTATGCTGTAATGTTTGAATATGGAAGTGATCACGTATCGGTTGATACGACCCAAATTCAGGACTAACCCCAAATTGTTTATAATATAAAAATTTTATAAACTTATTTTGCACTTTCTCAATGAGCTGCTGCAGATATTGAGTATGCGGAGACCAAACGGTACATGCATATTCGAGGTGAGATCTCACATACGCATTAAATAAGATAATAATAGGTTGTATTTGACTAAATAAGTAAGTATTTCTTATTATAAAACCTAAATTCCTGTTGCAAGTGCCAACTGTTTTCTCAATGTGATATTTAAAATTAAGGTCCGACGAAAAATGTACCCCAAGATCCTTAAAGTTCATAATTCGTCGGAGATCTTTGCCATTCATTACATATTGTGCATTTATACAATTTTTTTTAATCCCATAGGTCATAACAAAACATTTAGATAAGTTAAAATGCAATTTATTGTTTAAACTCCATTGAAAAATGCTGTCTACATCAGCTTGCAATTCAAGTGCATCCTGTTTACTATAAACAGGCTTGTACAACTTTAGATCATCAGCGTAGAGCAGACACCTCGAATATTTAATGACACCAGGCAAATCGTTAATGAATAATAAGAAGAACAGTGGTCCTAAATTTGAGCCTTGTGGTACACCCGATGTAGCATGAAAAGCTGATGAATAAGCTCCTTGGTAAAAAACTGTCTATTTCTTGTTCATTTATTTGTTGTTTGTCATTAATAGTTGTTGGTTGGCTATTAAATTAATGTATCAGAATTATGACATTATGATGTGCATTTTAATATTTTAACGGCATCTAAAAACACCTAACCTACTGTATGAACTTATTTTTACAAAATTATGAGAAATACAGGTCCGTATCTTAAAAATTTTCCGATTATGATAAAAAAAAGCTCTAAACGTAATTAAACCATAATATGTTGAATCTTATTGAATTCAAAATAAAAAGGGCTTTACAAATTTGGCATAAAAAACCAGAACCGTATCTTAAAAAATGAAATTGATGGTGGTTTTCGGAAGACGAAAGGTTGGATAAAAATTTTGATAAAGTAATCATTAAGTCCATTAAAAATTGCTGTAAAGATGTTTTTCCAGTTTTGCTCTAACTTTAATATTAATGCCAGAAAAAATAGAAAATCCAAAAATTCGGGTTTTTAGATAATTCAAAAACGAAAAATCATATCAAAGGTTTCTAGGCGACATTTTGTTAGTCCTTTAATTGCACAACTTTCTTCCCATTTAACCAAATTTGTATCTCTAACAATTACCGAGATATCCATACTGGCTCTCTTTATCTTGGACACACTGTATAGAAAAACAGCGGGCAGTATGCAGTAATAAATATATATATGCAAACATAGTAGGCAGTATGCAGTAATAAATATGTACAAAAAAACACGGTAAGCATTACGCAGTAATAAATATGTATAATATCCCAACGAGAGCGGGTAAAACAAACGCAATAGCCCCAGAGGGGAGCTACACATGTAAGCATTCAGCCGACGTCTAGCCCCAAATGTCAGCTCGAAATGATTTTAAGTAATGTATTCCAAAAATATCTAAGGTACGAAAGCACCGACATTTATATAGGCATATAGATTCGAGGTGGTTTTCACAGTTTAAACACATCATGATAGTTAATGAACGCTTCAACAACCACTTGAAAATGCTCTTGACAAACTTGTACCTACGTAAGGTTGCGTAATTAAAACACGTTAAAGCGGAATCGACGGAGAAGGCTACCGGAGTTGGACCTCTAGCCACAGCCGAAGGGACTTAACCTGCAATTGACGCGTAAATACGGCTAAAGCTTGCTGCCGGTAAGTGCAATAATATTACTATATTACTGCTAAAGCTCCCAATGCTATATTGTACTAATTTGTAGGAAAGGAGCGCTCAAGTCTGAACCACTTCAGGATAGCCGAGGTAATTTTGTTTTTAATACTAACTATCGGTGAACTGTCGTGCAGTGGGCTCTAAATGGAGCCTAAAAGTAAACTACCAAAATAAAGCAACGAACATAACCTGCTCTCGTATTACCTGTGTCCGACGATTCACCTGGACGAAACGTACATTCATACGGGAGAACGATTCGCATAACCTATATGCCCTAACATAAGTTGGCCGGAGAATTCGCCTAATCTAACAACAATGCATATGGCGATACACTTGGTGCTCTTATAATAGCTAGGCGAGTGGTTTGGTTACAGTAGTACACATCCAAATATATATATTCTTGTAGCAGTGCACTTGGGGCAACCGAGAACGGAGCCAAGGCGTCTACCTCCAGTGGCAGCCCATCCGACGGAGATGGCCTCGCGCTAGCATAAGCAAAGGCAGCAAAAAGGTCTGCAAGTATGCAAGAAGATGGCCTCGGATTCCCTAACGGAGTCCTTGACGAGTAGTTAGTGGAATCCAAATATAAGCCATCAAATTGCAGGAGCACATGGATTGGTTCCCATCGAAGTTTAAGCTCTAACAAAAATGGCTAAACACGCAGAAAAATTTCCAAATAAACCCTCGAGTAAGAAGCAGGGCTAACGTCAGCTTACCTAACGTTGACGGGTAGCCAGGGTGGATGTGCAAGAAAAGTGTTGGCCCCAATGAATCCGCAGTGGCAAAATCGACGTAAGTACTAATTACGAACGTCTTAAAAAACCTGTACTTGTAGATCCTTCATTTAAGAAGATAGCTAAAACAATTAGCTCATAACAGAAGCACAGACCCGGAGCACAACCAGCTTGCACGATATTTCAAATGAGAAAAGGACGTCCGAAATCAGTTACAAATTTTAAGATATCAAAGACTCTAAAATTTGGGCAATAGAAACCTCACAAAAACCTCCTGAAGAATGAGACTGCAACATAAGATAATAACATTGCTCTTGCAACAAATGAAGCTAGAGAATTAGTTGTTAATAATTTTGTTATTTAATATTTTAATTTGCAGAGTGGCGAAATACCCATATAAGAATATGAATTATGAATTCACGCCACAAAGAAGTTTCAGAGATTGTTGTCCATAGGGATGTATGATCTGCATAAAATTTAAATTCAACAAAAATCTGGTACTCCATGGTTTGTGGATCCAAGGTGAGTTGCCGACATGTCCCACTCTTCATATACAGGGACTAAGGTCACTAAATCACGTTAGCTACGCTAACACAGGTAGGTAAATTTGGCGTTATTTATGTCAAACCAAACTCGTTTTTGTCAGTGGCTTACTAATCAGTTTTATATAAGTTTTCCAGCTTAAAAAAATAATTATTACAAATACAAAGCTTTAACGAACATTTTGTACCTCCCGCCGCATTATAATACTTCGGCTATCAAAACGCGAGATTGTATTTTGCTTAAATTCTTTTGCCAGGAAATTAATTCTTGCCAAACGTACATAGCCAAAAAATTTTACCAATGGCATGACAAGTTGGCAAATTTATATTTGTGTTTTTTAAACGAAGTTAGTATTACATTAAGTTTGGATGACTGTGAATACATTTTCGAGCCCGTATTGAGTGAACTTGCCTGGGCATAAATCATGAAAATGTTCTTTTTGAAGAATAAAATGGGCTAACTTAATATAAGAAGGGTCATTAAAAGACACAAAAATGTATATTAATATTAGTGTATTAATAAATTAATATTACGTTTGAAAATAAATCCAAAATAATCTTTGAAATATCTCACATTGATTTCTATACCGTAAACTAAGTTGAGGTACTGCTCCTAGCTTCAGTTTTAATTTACCGGAACTCAGAAGGCGAAAACTATTTGCACTAAAGTGAATCTGAAAATAACCACAATGAAAATGTCTTTGGTATGACTACTGAAGACGTACCCCACATACACGTAAATGATGCATGTCGTCTAGCGGTCTATTTAATTCTTCAACCACTTCTGCCGTTTTATGCCTATTCCTTAGTCTTTAATTTGCAATAAGTAATTCATGAATAGTTATGGCTAAATATGGCATTTTAAATTACCTTCAGGAACTTGAAACATCGTATACCCTTTTGTGCTGTGGTTCAGGCAACATTTAATGCAGCAAATGAAAACCATAATGCTATTAAATATAAATACGTCTGAACGACATTCGTCGGGAATCCGAGATGACAATCATTTCTTTAGGTCATAATTTAGGCACATGATTTGTAATCGTAAAAAATCACTTTGATATTTCTTCAGATCTTCAAGTTTCAGGGTCAGTATATGACGAAAAACATTTTAAATTGCTGTTAATGACGATCATCTGCCTGACTTACCACTTAGAGATTGTGGCATGGCATTCGAAGAATACATTAATAATAAGAAAAATAATTATTCACGTCTGGAAGCAAAACACGGTTTCTACGATACCAAAATCGTGAGAGAAATAATGAATTACTCTCTAGAGAGGAGAAATGTCCCTAGAGAGTTTTTATTATAACTGAGCAACAAGAGCTCACAATTGTGAGCTCTTGTCATAATTACTTACAGTGCCACCAACTTTCAAATTTACCATAGGCTACTAATTTGAAAATAATTGTAACTAAAATGTTAATAAATGACGTTTAAAAATACAGGTTTTTCTTTTAAATCTTCCTGCGACGTGAAAAAATTAGTATATGCAACTCGGAGAGAATGCTATTTTGCTTCAGTGCAATTTCTCTCCCTCATTGCATAATCTACTATTATGCCCTTACTAGTAGTTCATATGGTAAATCTAACATTGACAAACTCGTTTTATGAACTTGTCAAACGGTGTTTCTTTACCTGTGTTAGCGTAGCTAACGTGATTTAGTGACCTTAACATGGACTCTACCGAAACGTGATACAGAACGATCTGTATTATTTAGCGGCGAAAACAACTAAGTACGACCGTCGGCGTCGCCTGCGTTGATAGGTTATGCTAGTTCGTTTATAAAGCCTGCTAGCAAGGTATTTTAACATTTATTTAAATAGTTTATATTTTGTTCCATTCGCGCTAGTTCACTCAATTTGACGTTTTAAATTTGAAAACTTGTGTTTGTTTAAAGCATTTTTGAAAATGTCTCGTTATATTCTTTCATGTGAAAATAGGGATAAGAAAAATGTCTCCAATCATGAATTTCTTTAAAGGAAAAATATGTGATCTGTTAGATCTGTTAGACATTCGGATAACTGGCAGGCTTTATAAAGACGCAGTTTTTGTTAATCAACGCAGGCGTTGGTACTACTTGCGCGAAGCGGAACGGTAAGACAGAGCTGCGTTTGCAGAACTTTGCAATATTATGATGGAGAAGCAGAATATCTTGCTAGTTATTTCGTGACTGAGCTAAATTTTGCAGAAAGTGCTAAAATTTGACATTTTATAACACAGTATATTCTCCAGTCCTTTTAATTTTTATATTTTAGAAATTTGAGAGAACATACCAAAACTTCCAAACTGAAAATGTTTACAATTTAGAAACAAGTCAGAGAACATTTAAATTCGGCATAATTATGAATTCACATAAATGTACATGTAGTTGTAGAACCGGTATACGATCTCGATATAGAAGAAGCCTCCTCGTACTTTTATAATAAAATTAAGTGGGTAATATGTAGATACGAAACTATTTAGGTAAAATTAATAGGTAGCAGACCGCCGTGTTGGCGTTTGAATAACATTTTAAAACAACTATTTGTTGATGTACCAGTCGACGCTTTATAAAACCAACTTAAAAATAACATGTAGTTTCACAAAAAACAGGCAAAATGTAGGCATCTCGTTTATCGAGTTCCATTGAGGTCACGAGTTTACCAAGAACCACCAGTTCAACAAGCAGTTCCATTGTGCTTTTACTAAGAACAGGATGCGGTTCAGAGTGCTTCACATTATTTTGTGTGTGTTAACTACAGTACTAGCGGAAGGTGAACCGTTCATATCATTTATTTTATATTTTTATCGCAAAACATTTCAGAAACGTGTAAAACCCCAAACGATGAAGAAGCTGAGTGTGTTTCTTTGTTCAAGTGTTCGATTCTCACTAGAGCATTGGCGTCTCAACATGATTCCGCGATAGAATTTGTGCAGAAATCGAATTGCGGCGGGACTGCGCTAAACCCGCTGGTGTGTTGCGGTTCAGTGTCTTCTTTTGCGACGCCGCTACAGGACAATGGAAACGCTGCAGTCGGACACTCCAACAAAGATAAACTACTGCCGGACAGAAGATACTGTGGCTATCAACATGCCGATGATTACTTCCATACTCAAAATGGCACATCGATAGATGAGTTTCCCTGGCTTGCAAACCTTCTTTATCAAACTCGTTTTGGCTTGGAGACAAAATGTGGCGGCACACTTATTAACAACAGATATATTCTTACAGCAGCCCATTGTATCAAATCAGGAAGATTTGAGGTGTGAGTGTATTTTTGTACAGGGTGGACAAATTTCGACGTTTTTATAGGTAATCTAGATAACTATAGAAGATATAGCAAAACTGACTTTCTATCCTCGATCTCTTTTTTCGAGAAACTTAGTGGCGACCCTTATAATTAGAATTAATTTCAATTGACATTAAATAACTTTTTGAGGTTATCATTCAAACATCAAGAGATTAAACTCGAGGTTAACAGGTTAGGTTTTGCGTCAGTTTTGACACAGATTGACGCAAAACCTAACCTGCTAACCTGGAATTTGACATAGACTTAGAGTGCCACCAACACATTTTTCATACGGTTGAATTTCCACAGCCAGCTGACGATCATTTTTTTTATGTCTTGATATTTGCATGATAACCTCAAAAAGTTATTTAATGTCAATTGAAATTAGTTCTAATTATAAGAGTTGCCATCTTTGATCCGTTTAGTAATTATAATTAAAATATTATCGAGTGACCTTTGTAATATGTTATTTGGGTTGCCTGCTCCACTCTATCTGTTCGGCGACTCAAGTATAGAACATTTCGTTAATCAAAATTAGTGCTAAAAAATCATTTTTTGTGTCCAACGTAAAAAAGTTTAATAACAAGCGATTCGAACATCAATAACAGTTATAATTTTTAATTTAAATGTTAGAACAAATATTTCCAAATAACTTTTTTGTGTATTTCGAAAAATAATGCTACCTTTGCAAGTCATTTTCATATTTTCCAACTTTCCCCGTATACGAAAGCAGACATTCAAATGTTGGCAATTGCATTATTAGTTACAAATGGTGCAGATACTTTTATTAAGATTATTTCCGGCATCTCTATTGGACTATAGTCCAATCAAAATTCAACTAATAACGTGTTTTGATAATGGTAAAAAATCGAATTTTTTTTTGCGATTTTATCAGTTTGTTTTGTCATTTGTATCCATGGCAACCACCAAATATGTTGTTATAATCAAGGCGATATTTAGAAAATAGTCTACAAAATGTATTTTGGGGTCATGATTTTACTCGGAATTTTTTTTACTATTGATTTGTGGTTTTTTTTTTGGAACGTTCCTCGACAAACTAACTTTGACATATTTCAGCAAGTTAGTTTGTCTTATGGCATTGACAAAATAACAAACTTTCGTAAAACATTTTTATCGGTAAAATCATTTGCACTTAATACATTACTAGTGTACCTATAAGTCTTTACCCGCCATGCGTATCTACTGTATGTTTGTAAATTGCGCCCGATAGCTTGTCCATAAATGTTGTTTATACAACAGATCCATATACGGGTGTTCCTAAAATAATGGGACACCGATTAGTCATAGATTCCTTACGTCATAATAAATCCATTAAACGTAATATACTTTAGTACAAAGTTCCTTCAGTAAGAAGTTATAGGGTC
>CALNHX010013685.1:0-12991 GCA_940337035.1 Agriotes lineatus
TAAAGCAGCATACTGAATTTGAAGTATGAAACGATCTGTAGATACAATGGTAGCGAGGACGTCTTAGAACATTGATATTGTTTTGCTTTAGAAACTAGTCAGTTCTACATTTTTTGTAGAAATTATTTAGATTGGTTTTAACTAGATTCCAAAGTTGTTTTTTATGATTTTCATTAAAATTTTGTTTTTATACAACCAGGCCTGGAGAGTTTTTATTTGAATCAGTAGTAGGCTTTTTTCTAACAACTCTGACTGATAAAGAGCAGTAACCAGAACAAGAACACATTTATGAAAATGTTAGAGCAGATACCAACTGATGTTCTTCCTACTTTGAAAAATGTCTCCGTTTATTTTGAATTTGTGTATAGATTTTACTTAAAAGATTTAACACATATCTTTTAAGTATTGCAGTGGCTCTCTATGCTTTGAACTAGCCCTTAATTAATACAATTCACCACGTTAGTAAACCTATAATTATGCAATAGCTCAATGCTTTATTTACCTATTTTATTTAGTATTTGCCCTATTATTTCTGTTCAAATCAATTTTATTTTTAACTAAATATTAATATTGAGACATTAATTGAACTTCAACTCATAATTTTGCTTTCATGAATATTAAATAACACCAACCGTCAGCTTGACTTTCAAATTCAAGTAAACCAAAAATTGACAACTATCCTTTACAATGACACCTCAATCAATCAATTCCCTAAAGTAAGTACTGTATTCTGTTTATTTCACTCTTTCTTTTTATTGTTTGTTATTCAAAATGCTTTTATACTAATTAACTAAAACAAACCTGACTATCTCTCAAGTTGTCACTGCAATTATCCAAATATGACAGATCTCAATCTCCACAGCTCTCAATGCTTAAGGTCAGCAACCACGACAGCTCACTCCTCCAACAGCCAAACTACGTCGCTCTGTCGCCCCTCATAACACATCTAACCTGTCAAACTCCAACTGTCCGTAGAATCTGATCCTGCCTCTTTTATTAATGTTGCTGCCACGCAAATAGACTCCTGGTAAGTTTCCTTATTATAGATGATTCCAAACTAATCCTCTTTATTCTTCAGCTATTACTTTAGATCCAGCACTAACCACAGAAAATGTCCAAATCAAGTAGATACTCCCATCAACTTCCCTCTTCCAAACAACCACCAACGTCACCAATAAATATTAATTATCTCTTACATGAACCATTACATCCAAATCCATCCAATTCTTCTTGTTATTTGTATTTTATTAAATGTATTGCACAATCTCTTCACCGATTGTAATGTATTATTATTTCAACGTTATACCTTCACACCCCATTAAACCATTATACCAAATAAGCCATAAATTTCAAGTTTTTATTATCAAAAAGAGGTTTAAAAATGTCTAAGTACATTTTTCTATCAGTTGTTATTCTCACTGCTAAACAAAATCTTATCTCTGATGGTTACAATTCTTACTGCCCTCTTTAATATATAAAAATGTCCTAACTATTCCATGTTACAATCCAGTATTATTAAAGCAAGCATAATTGTCAATATAACCTTGGTTTACACTTTTTATCATAGTTGACCTCAACCATCAGAATTAAATATTCAATTTCTATTTTATTGTCACATCTACATTAATACTTGTCTCAATTTTAATATTTCTCAATTATTTCAAAATTAAGACCCATCTTAATTAAAAGCCCTCAACATTTAGTTGTATTGATCTTCCAAATTTATCATTATTTTTATTTTTATTTAACCACTATTACTAATAGAGTAGTTGTATCATAATAGTATATATGCTATATGGTAATTTAGGAAATTTGTGCATTTTAATAATAGCTAAAGGAAAGAATTTAGGTGAGGGGTTCGATTAATTTAGTCCAAGCCAATCTAGTGAAGAGAGAGAAAGATTTATTAATCGTCTTACTATACAACATAGTTTGCTAGATTTAACAAAGAATACCAATTCAAAACTTTACAAACTAACAAAAAGTTGAAAATAAATAATAACTAAAGAACTATTAATATTTTTTCATCGATAACCCGTATAAATGGTTTTTTAATATAAGCACTGCGTATTTAACACATATTGTCCAAATTTGTTTTAAAGCTTTTTTACTAATTCCATTACATCTACAAAAATTTTGAAATAAGGGTGGAAATGTTCCCCTTGCACCAATGAGTAAACCAATCACTTTAATATTTTCAATTTTGAATTTTTCTTTAAAATATGGAATGGTAGGTTCATAAATTAATCTTTTTTCTACATCAACTTCTTTATCTTGGTTTATGTCTATCTCAAATCGGATTGTTGGATCCACTATAATACCATATTTCTTTTTACGATCAAATGCAAAAATATCAACCCGTCGAGTGGATCCAGAATCGGATAAGCATGTTACCTCTTCATAAACCTCCATTCCATTATGTTTTAAGCAATCTGCTAAAGCCGATCGAATGGTATGATGCCTGGTGTTTCTTAAGTGAGCATTGTACGGACAGACACCTAGGATGTGAGGCAGGGTTTCAATAATATAATGCTCAGCTGTAGAACATCGTCTACACTGGTTCCCTGTCCTACTTCTCCCTGGAGTTGCTCGCACAGCTGTTACTCCTCCATTAATCTTTAATAGATCCCGATATTCAGAGAATGTAATGCCATCTCTATTACTAAACCATCTATTTGCCGGCTTGTACTGACCAAATGTAAATACCCCTTTGCCTTTGGTTGGCAGTTCACACCACTCTTCATACGCTCTTTGTTGTAAGTGTTCTCGAATAACCCGAGCTGTTTTCTTCACATTGTTGTTTTCATTGTCCAATTTCAATATTTTAACACATTCCTCCTTTTCCTTTTTAAGATTCCTATATCTTGGCACTAATGGGTCTTTAACATTTTCTAAGCGATCACATATAGTATAGTGTTTTATATACGCTTCCCAACTAGCATTAAAAAGAGCAAGACCACGATTATTTTTAGCTGAGTACAGCATACTGTTCGGAGTATCTGATGGTAACGACAAAATTTCTTTAACCGCAGAACGGATGATCCTGTCAACATCACTCAGAAAAATTTTTGAGAGATCCTTCAAAGGTGCTGTTTGAAGGGGATATACTAATGCTGGCCAAATACAAGAGTTAAGAACTGATATTTTTTGTTCTTCTTTTAAATATGGTGTACTTACAAGAATATTTACATTTTTTTCCAAGTTTTTAATCACTTTCAGTTCATCTAGAACGATTTTAGCATTAAAATTAACTCCCAGGTATTTAATAGTGTCATTTGGTCCAATTGACTTTATACTTTTATTGTGAACTAAAACTTCCTCTTCAACTAACAGACCATCTTTTATACTGATGATGCATGTTTTTTCAGAATTTAGTGATAACCCAATCTCGTCAAACAGCACCTGAATCATTGAAAACAAAATTTCCACTGAAATTTTGTCTTTTCCTACTAGAACTGTATCATCAGCAAAGCCTAATATACTAACGCTTAACGATTCGTCAAAGGAATATCCGTATTCTTTAGTTACACATGGATCTGACAATTCTTCGAGAATGTGATTAATACCAACATTATACATGTGTGGAGACAGTGGAGCACCTTGCAGACATCCACGCTGGAAAGATATGCTTTTTGTTTTTCCCTTTATTGTTTCAATTCTTGTACTGTTACCCCTTTGTAAAGAAATGAGAAGATTTCTTAACGCGGTTGGAATAGCCAATGACATCAAAGTGCCCTCAAGATGATCTAGGCTTATATTATCATAGGCCTTTGCAATATCCAAGAAATAAATACAACACGACTTCTTGCCCCTCTTGGCTGACTGTAGGATGCCATTAAGAATAGTAGTATTAATGTATGTTCCTGGTAAAGGGACGAAACCTCGCTGGTTGTTATTAAGAGTTGTATAATTATCGTTCTACCAGTGAGTATTCAGGACAACATAATTATGTTGTGAATTTTTACTGGTATAACAGGTATACCACTTCATATTATTGTAGAGTTATTTATTTAGATGCTTTCTAAATTACTGAATAACATATAGCTTTTCCTACTGGCGAAATCGTTCGTGAAATGAAAATTATCAATTCTCGAAACACGGCACTTTGATCTCTTGTAAAATATAACATTTTCTACTGTTATTTCATTCGTCTTAGCAGCGAATACATTTACGTACTGTTAGTTCTTGTTATCTACCAACCACGTAAACATACGGAAAACATGCATTTTTCGGCCTCCAAACACGACTGAAATAGTATATTATTATACTAGTTTAATAAGAGGGCCTATTGTAGCACGAGTGAATTTGGGGCACGACGAGCGTAGCGTTCCAATGGAACGAGTGCTACAATTCCTCTTATTAAAAAAGTATAATATAATATTTTATCTACTTTGTATAAAAAAATTATCAAAAACTGTCGACTTTGACATTTCATTAATGTTTCAATGTTTTTAATATGAAAATAACAATGAAAAAACGGTGTTATAATGGATTCTATTGTAGCACTGTTTTCGGTTTATAATAATCATATTGTGACACCAAAGTAGATAAAGTACATATTTTTGTTCAATCGGAGACAAAATGTGTCTTTTTTGTAAATAGGTTGAAAATTTAATTGAATTTTTTGAAATAGTCACTCAGTAAAATTTCTAACAAAGGATTTAATTACATTTGCATATTTTTTATTAGTATAGTTAGTAGCGACTATTTGATTACTCATTCTCAAATACAGAAATAACATACTTTTCAAGAGGTTGCAGATAACGTAAGTTACATGAATAGACAAACTAAAATAGTTTTTGAAATTCGAAAAACAATCCGGGTCGCAGCGACCTGCCTCAAAAACATCAGCTAAAATGCCACCAAGATGAGTTTGAACGTAAATATTTTTATAGTAGGAAACCCAATTCGATTATATCTTCAGTAGATATATTTATAAATACTTGAAACACAAAAATAAATTGTATAAAACGTGCGTTATTAGTAAAAAATTGGACATAAGTATAGACCATTTTTACGAAGCAAATAAAAGGTTTCCAAATATCAATCTATTTTTCAAAATCAAGACAAAATAATTTCTACCACTTATCAATATTATAGTTCTTACATATACACTACAACGCTTACCAGCTGAAAACTTGGAAGATGCTCGCACAAAATAGTAAGAAACAAAAACCTTCACCAGTGCGCTTACACACGCTGCACATTTACACCAAGGTTTATTGGGGTAGTTTTATGACTACAATAATTCTAGAAAATATAAAATTAGACAAAGCAACTGCAATATATGTAGAACGGAAGAAATACGTTTCAGAACAGTATTAAACTTCAAAACAAGTATTATTGACTATTATCCACAGTGGTATAACTGTCATACCAGAGACCGTTGAAGACCCAAAACAAAACAATGACATAGATAAATCAGTCAGTATTCAAAATTTGTCACTTGACGCAAAACGTGGTTTGACGTCAGAAATAAGTAAATGTGGTGAGAGTTGTAATGCAACATGCTGTGTGGATGATTAATTTAATTCAATAATAATATCCAGATATCTAATGGGTATCATGTGATAACAGTGGTATGTATATAACCGGTGGGGTAGTAATGGGTAACCAGTCTGGTTGTTTACATGAAGTAGAAAAGGTATCTTAAAAAAATTATAATCAACGTAAAATAGTGACGTTAAAAGGTTGGAATCCTTTTAATTGTAAGGAGTAATAATTGGATATTTGATAAGTAATATCAATACAATATTCTTTACGATTAAATTTGACTGAGGGTCACAACAATTATTCAAAATGGATTTCAAGATTGTTTGAAGCCATTTGAAGTCTAATTTTTACTAAAAAGGCAGTAGAAAGCTCAAGTGAGTGTTTGTGGTATGCTGTAGAACTGCATATTCAGATGTTAAGGGGTCAGAGAGCTGCAACGAGCTTAATTTGGTCGTGAACAACCCAAAGGAGGTGTTTTCAGATTATCATCCAGTTAGGAGCTGTTTTAGTATACACTTGGGTACAAGAGATACTTCCAGAAGGTTAGTGATTATTTCTTATGTTTCATAAAGAAATAAATAACAATTTTGGTACGACAAATTAGTGAAGATAATTGTAATTTATATTTAGAGCGTAATTTAGAATATTGACTTTTCTAAATTTACATAGTGATTCCGGTACTCGACGTTTTCGGACTTTATAATTTGAAATTTATATATTTTGGATTAGGGTATTGATAATTAATTTTAAAATCAAGTTTGGAACATTTAGAACATTTGATTAAATAATTTGACAACTTACATTTTATTTATTTTAATGTCAAATCAATCTTTCATGCAGTACTAACTGACTGATGTACTAAAGAGTGTAATTGACTAAAGAAGTCAATTTATTACTATTTTAGAACAATTCAGTGTTCAACAATTATGAGATTTATTAGTTGAACATTAACCCATTCAGCTGAGAAATAAAGAGAGTCTCATTGCTTAATAACTGTCTAGCCGAGGTATTTTTAAATAAGAATTACATGACAATTTAAAATGTCACATTTCAGTTGTAACAAATGTCAATTTAATTTCATTCAATAAGGAATAAGGAGTAAGGTAAGTATATAAGAAACTATACCTGATACTACTTCTTATTAATAAGCAAAAGGTTCTATACTTATTTAATATTATTTGTGATAACTGCCCAAGAAGAGGGAGATATTACAGAGTACACCGATACACTATGTGTCTCACTCCAACAAGTTATGCCGTAATTATTTCTCGCTCTGCCCCACTCATTGGCGAACTTAATGTACAGTCGTGTGCAGATAAATCTGGGACAGTGTTTTTTTCACATGCAGATTCAGTTAAGAATTTGAAGAATATTTCCATGGATTTCCTCTTATCAGAGAGAGTTACGGGTTTCAGTACCTGTTAAAGTTTAATGTAACTCTTTCTGATAGCAGGAAATCCATGGAGATATTCTTCAATTCTTAACTGCATCTGCATGTGAAAAAAACACTGTCCCAGATTTATTTGCACACGACTGTACTTTAGCCGCTATCATTTATAATTAATCACCTGTTGTGTGTTGGCTTAAATTGAATATTTTCGTCGCGAAACTTTGCGGCTTAGCCTTTGCCAATTAGAGATTCACGTAACTGGCCCATCAAAGCCTGTTGGATAATTATATTCACGTAGCTGGCCGACTAAGGCCTGTTGGATAATTAGATTCACGTAACTTGTTAAGTCATTTTGCTGTTGTAGATGCTTAATTGCATTTCACGCCTTTAGGGCAATTTGTTGCTATGTTAAAACCATTTTCAATCTTTGCCCACAAGTACAATCTCATCTTCCGCACATTTGATTCAGGTCATTTTGGTATTTTAAATAGCCACCTAGGCTTTAGGGCAGCGTGCCCGTATGCTAAACCCTTTTAGTTGCTTATTTGGCTCCATCGCCTAATTCCAGAATCATGATTTTGCACATATTTGGCCCCAAACGCAGTATTTCTCGTCGGTTGGAGCGCCCCTCTGATGGCGCTTTGGCAGCCGAGCGCTATCGCTCGCAAGAATTCCGAATCTTCTAGAAAACACGCCGTTGCGGCGTGCTACCATTGTCGCCGGCATTAATTTGTTTCATCTTATCGCCTCACGATTGGCTGTCGAGAGTCACGTGGCAACGCCGTTTGGCTCACGCCACTTCAAGCGTCCTAACGCTTTTTGCGGGGCATTCAGCCGAGAGCCGTCGATCGAATAAGAGGTCGGATAGTGTGTGCGTTCGTGCGGCGCTCCCGCCCTTGGCGAGGGCGTCAGTCTTTTTCCCGTCGCGTGCTGCTTCAGCAAGTATGCGACAAACGGTTTCGCCTTAAGTGGCAGTTGATCGCAGCCCGTTGCAGAAAGCGTTCGTTTGGTGGTTGTGTTATCCAGGCGGCGTCCTTCGGCCCCTTAGGTGCCCGAGGACGCCTGCCGCTGTCCTTTAGTATTGTTGCCGTGGAGGCCCTCTTTTCCGTTGCCCGTCTCGAGCTGTGGCAGCGAGCGCTGCGAGAATGGTTTCACCTTCGAGAGGTGTTGTGTTTGTGCGTGCTCCGAATTATTTCGGCGTAGCGTGGGTGCATCTTGAGTCCAGTTTCTGCTCCCGTAAGTAAGGGGTCGTCCCCTTCATCTCGACATTCGAGGATCTGTCCCGCAGAACGAAAGTGGCCCATTTTTCGTCGTCCAGTTGTACGCGTCCTGACGCGTCTCACGTCGCCAGTATGGCGGATGCCCACTCATCACTATAACCGTCGAATATCGAATGTACCTGCCACCTAAGACTGCAGCCTGTCGCAACTCAACTGTACCAGGCTCCCCAACCGCCTACGTATTAAGGTATGTGTCTTTGAACTGATTACCGCTGTGAACGCGAGTGTACCTGTCCCGCGGAGAGCATTAAGCCCCGCGTACGAGCTGTTTTGGGACGCCGCGAGCGAGCCCGTCACGTCTCTTGTGCCTACAGGCACTGTCGTCATATTTGTGCGTTCATTCCAAATTACAGACTGTCTATTTTACAAGGGCTTGCCTTACTGTTTGCTGCATAAGGCGTCGCGCCCGCATGCTGTGCATTCATTCCAAATTACAGACTATCTATGTTACAAGTGCTACTTTGTTCATTACTGTACGTTGTATAAGGCTTCGCGCCCACATGTTGTGCATTCATTCCGAACTTTAGGTTGTATCTTTGCACGAGCTTGCGCTTAGTGCTACCTTGTTTATTCTGAACATCTGTCGCTAGGTTTAGAGCGCGCGCCAGCTGGTGTTTTCTTAGATCTAATCTATTTATAGATATAGGGCGACGCACTCCGCTGCCCCATTGTAACCCGTGATTCAATATATGACTTGTTAGTTAAGGGAACTATTGTTTTGTTTCGACTTGTGCATGTTCTGTTTCAGATAAGCGCCCCCTTCAGTGTAATGATTATTGTGCGACGGGACGAGGGAGCTTTGAGCGTACAGGTGGGTGAGACAGCTGCGTAGTCGCGGTCGGATTGGCACCTAATTACAATCTTTGCATAAGGCAATCTCGAAATTGTTATTTGACCTTGCAACTCTTGAGTAATCCTATCGACGGAGTATTTTGCGTGCTTCGCTCCCGTCTAACCGTCCAGGCCCGGTTAGTCGGGTTAAGACTGGCTTGGTGGCGCCCTCATGATTTTGACATACCCTATATATATATATATATATATATATTTATGCAAGGCCACTTGTTACCTCCAAAATGGGTAGTGAATGTATGCTGTCACCTCATATACAACGTTCTGGCCTCCGTTTTTGGAGGTGACAGCGTTTTGCTGTATTGTTTTTCTGTACAGCACATAGATAGTATCAGAACGCTAAATTCAAATTTTCATCCGGAGGTGCCAACTTCACATCTATACTCACAATTTTGTATTGTAGTTCAGCTGTAGACCGGTGGCGCCACTGTCGTTTCTCTTTGTACAATTGCCAATACGTTGTCTCCTCCACCGACTTATACTGCTTTTTCTTTCGTATAGTGTACGCTGTGTTCTCCAAAAATTGGCAACGCCGCGAAGAAGGTCTCAAACATTCTACCTCTATACGCGCTGCATGAATTTACACTTTTTTGGGTTAGTAAGATGTGAACTGCTGACACAATATTTGGATCAATTATTTTAAGTTATTATTAATCGTTTAGAAGCGTTTGATAAATGCAGACGAGTCTTCCGAGAAGCGTAAGTGCAACTCTATGTTTTATTTCTATTCACCCATTTCCTACAATTTTAAATCGTTCCGTATAATTCAAAAACGAAGTGCAATAACGAAATCATGGACTTCTTTTATGTTGTTTAATATGATAATTAAAAGAACTAAAACAGGCTAATGCAAAATATTTGGCACTGTGTGTATATGAGCTGTGATGTACGCTCAAAAACGGCAATTTTCCCGCTCTTTACATACATACACGTACCTACCATTAAAAATGTGCGAATATTGCAGATTTTCGGTTTCGATTTTATCAAGACATTAGCGACTTGAGATGTTTGTTTTTAATACTTAATGGTTCTATTGTATTCGTGCATGATGTCATGACATTCCCTTAGCTCGATGTCGTTTATTGAAACAGTTTTTATAAAACTTCCAAATGTAGAAGTTGGTTCGGGACCGTTGACCGTGAAATAATAAAACATTAAAATATAAGTTGTATAATCTGTGTGTGGCATTTCTCAAAAATGCTTTCCAGGGCAGGCTTAATTCTTCAACTGGCAAAGAGAGGCAATCGTAAGTACCCTTCATTGTATTTATTAGCTTTTTAATTATTTTTTAAGAGCCAGAACGAATAGGTACTATTTTTGGAATTGTAGGGACAAGAAAAATATTCAAATCCATTTTGTAGTAATATATAAAAATTTCACCCAACAACGATGGATGTTACGTAATAATATTACTTATTACAGTTCCTTTTCAATCATTTGTTTTTTAAAGTGAGTTCCCGGATACCCAGATTTAATCGTTGTTAAATTCGGCACTTCAGTGTTCCCCAGCGCCGAATTAAGAGTTTTTGGTGGCTCGGGACTATATCATTAAGGGGCTCTAGTCAAACAAAAGAATATTATTTAGTGTTTTTCTAAATCCACAATTTTGTAAAAAAATGGCGAGGGAGCCCTTTAAATATGCGGGTCCGGTGTTATAGGCCCCAGAGACCCTCCCTTAATCCTGTACTGAAGCCGCCCCCATTGCCCCAAACTATAAAATGTGCAAATGAACTCAACTCAAATTCGACACCAACCTTTCACATATAACAAAATTTCGTTTCACAAATTGTTTATTCAAGAAATTCCGCTAAACTTTATTTCATAACTTATTTTTTAGTAAATTATTTGAATAAACTATTTAAGCTTGAACTCATTATCACCAAAAACTGCCTTTCCGTAATTACGGAACTTTTCTGGGAAAGATAGAGTAGTTTTCAACAAACAACCAAAATTATAACAAGAATCGACAGCTACTTGTGCATGCGAACTACGCAAAAAGAATATTTCTTTAATTCTTGAAAAGTGCCGCATAATGAATTTACATAAAAATGCTTATAACGCTTGAATGTCTAGTTAGTACAACTGAAGGATAGGGTGTAATAAACAGGCAGTTTTATGTTATCAAATTTATGGGCAATTAATTGAAACGTTACAAAAAATTAAAAAGTATCACTATATGATTTTTATTGGCCGCTGCTAAAAGTGCAAAGTGATTTATCTTATCAGTTTTTTTCTGTATTGTATTTGTAGTCAAGAAATAAAATGTTTTTTAACATTTGAGCTGCCTGTTTTTTGACTAAAAGTTTTGAAAAAAAATGTTATGGTGTTTTATATTATATTTTATTTGAAAAGACTCAAATATAAAAAAACATTTTTAAGCAAAACTGCAGATACCAACTGCGATATTGATCAAAATATGTCAGCAAGTTAGCTCAAAGTGCTAAAAATAATTTGTCTGGCAGCTCCAAAATAATAAATACAACACGTATCTTAACTGCACCAAACGAACGGGCGAATTTTTCTGCTTCCTATCCAACACAAAACCCAATTTCTCCAAAAAGTAGAGCTGCCTGGTTATTGCACCCAATCCTTTAATTGCACAGTGGGTGTTTGTTTGCCTGTACCGAAAAGAAATCCTTGCCCAATACTTACGTATTGTCAACACACCCTGGAACCTTGCTTTTACCCCCTAGATAGATTCTAATTCATTTTACGTAAGTCGTCAAATTTAAATATTGCTCAGCTTTTGCTAATTCTGGTAAACTATGAATTGTTACGAATTATTATTTTTATTAAGATTTTCGGCTGTCTAGTATTATATTATATTGTATAAATGCTAAAATATCAATTATGTAATGCTATTTTTATTAATTTTTGCCAAACATCTTTGGTTCTACTATAATCATTGCTAAAACATAACAACTGCCCAACGTTGTAAATGTAAATTTGTGTGTATTCAACATTTACACATTTATAACCTATTCTTGGACGAATAGACTGATACTATTTCTATTCAATGTTGCCACAATTACATTGCACAATTACATCTTACATTTCACAACTATAAATATCTTATCAACATAGTTGGCTTCTTTTTACAATGAAAATTAATTGTCTTTTGGCATTTTTGCCCCGTTCAGGTACCAATGGTACGTGTTACTTATTTTTTATGTTTATGAAGGAAAAAAAGAAGAAGCAGATGAAAATGCTATAGATACGCCAGTCAATATATCGGAAATCAAATCAAAATATCAAGATCGGAATAGTGTAGACAGAGTTAAGGTAAGAAATAAATATAAAGGGAAGATAATAACTGAATGAAAAAAATTTAGGATTGGTTAAACAAAAGCAATTTTAACAATCTGCCAGTACTAGAAGAAGCTGAAAATGTTAATAAACCACCTTCGGAGCCAATCAAGGTTAGAAAAACATTTTAATAAATTGCGTGCATAATATTATTTTGAATATTTTAGATAATTTCAAATATTGTAATCCGCGCAGCCAAGACCGAAAATATCTCAAATGAAAGGGACGATGAACAGGCTTGTTCAACCATTGTATCCGAAAGTATTTGCGACGATTCGATCCAAGACCAAGACTTTAATATTAATGATTATATGGATGGCAATAACGCTTCTAAATCTTCTAGCAGCAGCGACTCCCGTGAACTGAGAAATGTAGTAATTAACACAATGAATGATAAAACTGAAATAACTACCCCCCAACCTCTTTCTGAGCAAATTAGAGTAAGTATGGCATCTTTTGCTAAGATTATCAAGTAACTAAAGTTTTAATCGACAATACGAACAGTGACATATACAATTTTGCATTTTATAGAAACGAAGAAATCGTAATAAAAAATTTCGATGTAAATTCTGCGACGAAGATGTATTATCAAAAAATTTCTTGAGGCATTTAGAAAGACATCACCGTTCTGAAAGGGAAGTCGAAGGTATATTAGAACATCCGAAAAATAGTA
>CALNHX010013686.1:0-12974 GCA_940337035.1 Agriotes lineatus
TGCTTTAAAGGCGTGCTTATACACTAGTATCATAATATACTACAAAAGTTATTAATTACTCGTTGTTACTCTCATTTTGTCATTTTTCCGATCTATTAATTGAAATAATTAGTCAGATTTGGCAATTTACTTTTATTCTCTAAATATACAGTGTTTTATCTATGGTTAGGCAACCCAAATACCTTCAGCCTCAATTCTGAACTAAAAGGAACAGTTTTTGTTATCAGTTTTTCACATACAATCTACACCTATAGTTTTTCTTCCTTTTTTCGAATTTGACTTTGACATTGATAACCTGGGATTGTGAACTGCATTGGCTGATTTGCATTCCATTCTTTTCCATCGATTCGTTCGTTGAAGTTTGTGCCCTAAGGGCCTTTGGCTTCGCTGGCTTTGGTAATAGCCGACCTCGTAGTCTTGAGGGATTTTGAGGCAAGGCGCCCTTTGGAACGTTCTGGAAGCCTTTGTGAGTTGCTGCCAACGTTCGCTTCGCTTTAGTTGCGGTTTTGATGGGCTTTTCTCCGATCGAACGAGGCGTGGGCTGTTCGTCACCATTCGCAGGCAATTAATTATACGCCAAGGAAATGCGTTATCTAATTCTACGCCATGGAAAATGAGTTTGATCACCTGGTTTGGTCCTGGTTCGTGTTCGTGTATTTGATTGCCTGGATCATGCGGTGCCGCGTGCCGGCTGGCCGCCTGCCTCTGCGGCCTGGATTTGCGGTCGTTCCCTCTGCGAGCGCTGCCCAACGCACCTGGACTCTCACATCTCTTCCAGCGGCTCGCCCCCCCCCCCCCCTCGTGCCGTATGAATCTGAGGTTCTGTAATGTTATGATTTGTATCGTTTGTTTATTTGAATTGCTTAGTGTGACCTTTGAATTGCTATATTAGTATTTTGTGCACATACATTTTTGGTGTCTATTGGAGCTATTAGATATTGGATTAATTAGTTTACTTACCTCTGTGCATAGCAGCCATGTGTAATTTTTTTATGATTTGATTTGGGGGCTGCTCTTGCAGCCACTGTAATGCATTTAACGTCGTATATTGCATTAACCTAGTTATTTATTCAGGTTTACTTTTTGATGTGTCAAAATTTATTAGAATGGTGGTGGCGAAAGTGTCGCCAACGGGATTTTTGTTGGAATTATTTAGATCCCGTTTTGATTTCTGATAGTATAGATTAGGGTTTAGAATTATCGCAAGCAGCTTTAGAACGTCAGGGAATACCGTATGACTTTCCTTTAGAAACTAGCAACCCCTGTGAGATCTCATAACGTGCTGGAACCGCCCCATCTAAATTTTGTGCTACTTAAAGATAATTTATTAGGCCAACCTTCGGGGTTTAATGTTGGCATTGCCTATTTTGCTTGCGCGTTTCGCACCCTAAATTTCGTACTCCGCTTCACGGGGATTTGTTGCTTATTTTATTTTAAAGCCTTTTTAGACCATATTGGTAGGTTAATGTAGTCATGCTTCGTGTCGTAGCGATTCCCGCTTTACGGTGAACGCCACTGGTTAATTATTTAGAAATGCTTTGCCTATTTTTGTTTGATATAAGCTTCGAGGTATCTTACGCCCTTCAGGCTGATTTAGCTTTTATGACACCTTGAGTTCGTTTTATAGGTCAATTGTGTTGTGCGCTCGTAGTTTTAGTTGTAATATTATTTTTGGTCGACTGTGATATTTTTATTGGTGTTATTTTTGTGTATTTGCTGTGATATATTTTGACTGTTTGTGGATTTGCTGTATTATGTATTTTGTGTGTGAGTATTTCTGGCACTATAGTACCCACCAGGTTATGATAATAAAGCTGTGATACTTTTATTGGTTGTTACTATTTTATTGGTTTAACTTGCTGGATATATCTTCGACCTTGCGAACGGTCCGACGCAAGGATTATTCGATGTTGAGGACCTGGCGCCCACTTCCTTCATATTTGGCTTAGTGTTATTTTTCAGCGTAGTTGGAACCCCGCCCCTTGCGACTAGTTAGCCCAATTAGGCCGATATTTACCAGCCGGCAAAATATCAAATATAACTTTCGCCATCAGGTAAGGCCAACCCGTCTATCTTCCCTTACATCGTGGCAAATTAAATTACCAGCGATAATTGAATTATTAGACTGGCCTCCATTGGGTACTACATTTCCAGAACGCAAAAAATAAGATACGGCATTATTACGTTACATACTAAACAAATCGCAGATTAATATTCCTGGAATAATGTAAGTATACTTTTATCATTTACTATGATTAGTCGGATAACAGCAAATTTTGTGCTACATTTGCAATTTCAGGGACGTGTGCACGAGCAAAGAGGAAAATATTTGGAACAGACGCATATGTTTTTAGTTGGGATGTGCGTATCTTGTCCTTTTCTATAACAGTTAACAGCCAGATTAATGGGATTATATTGGTTCATGATAATTATTTATTAATTTAAATTTGCTTGATTCAAACGATATACTAGCACAAAGCTATTTAAGTACTTCTAAATACACCAACTTATACTAAAAGTAATTCAAAAAGTAATTTATGTAGAGCAATTACAATTACCAAGTAATTGATAACTGAACTACTATTTCATTTGAGTAATTTAAATCTCTGGTAACTCAATTATTACATTGGGCGGTAAGTGGTAATTAGTAATTAATTTCTTTTTAAGAGTAATTTGCCCAGATCTGTATTCGCAGGGCTGTTGGTAAATGCTGTTGTTGTCAAAAATGGCATTAGTAATAAGTGCCGTGCATGGATATTATTTATTCTAACATCAACTTACTTAATTTTAACGAGTAGCTACTGTATATACAGGGTTAGCCATGAGTGGGTTACTTCTGACCAAAAGTTGAAGTTTTGGCACAAGCTGACACAAAACCTAACCTGCTAACCTCGAATTTGACATAGACTTACAGTGCCACCAATTCCATGTAAACATAAAGTTGGAGACCTTGATTCAATTTATTAATCATATTAAATATTGTATCAAGTGATAGGCGTTCTTTGTATTTTGGGTTGCATTCAACTTTTGGTCAGAAGTAACCCACTCATGACTAACCCTGTATACAGTTACAGTAGAATTAGAAGACAAAATACTCGCTCTGGACAGCGTCCAATTAAATTAAATTTCAATTTTAGTTCCCCATTGTACGTCAAAATCATTAGTAAAGATTATCCATCTTGCTAAAATACATATTTATGCATTAAGGGAGATATGTATATGTTTTTTCCCTGAGGTTGACATGTGTTACAGACCGAGGGCCTCTGGTCCGATGTCTGTAAGTCAACCGAAGGTAAAGAACATGAATATCTCCCGTGGTGCATACAATATTTTATCTACTAGCATATTCGAAAAAATAGTATGAAATTTCAAAATGTCATAATGACATTTAAAATTAGAATGTGTAAGTAACATCAAGGATTGCCTCATTGTATGGTTGCTAAGACGTTAATTGTAGTTGCATTGTTACCATCAGTTTGAGGGAGTAATAATTTGACAAGTCCCTTGGGAGTTACGAGTAGCTTTTCATATTTTGTTTCTATGACAAAAATGTACAATATCATGTTGCTAGTAGATAAAGTCACTTTTATTCAACTAGCGACGTAAAGGTTTCTGGAAGTTCTTATCTCCAAAAAATTACCATCCATCAATAATTTAATACAGAAAGTTAATGGTCAGTTTCAAATATAGATTTACACGATATTAAATAAAACGCTGTGCACAAATTACTTTAAAAACGTATTCTATTTTATTTCATTTTTGAACCATAATCTTGTTTATTGGCCATCGATAACGGGAGTAAAATGGTTTTTATGGTCCAATGGCCTATAAAGTTGCTAAGCAGTATGACAAATACCAACAATGTAGTATAGCAGCACCAACAATCTGCATAGAAACCATAGCACACCAGAAATGCACAGCGCTAGCACAACGACGGCGACGACGCAGCAGTCTGTAGCCAAAATACTGAATCCTTGAATTTTATCCATTTTGTAAACCAAAATGAAATAAAACGTAGTAAGCACCACGTGCCTAATCACGATTACGGCTCTCGAGAAATTTAAGCATTACCTCTTCCTATAATCTATTGATTACTCCCTTAGTAGGTACATAAATAACTATTAATCCCAAGAAGAACACCTATATTGGAGCAACATTGGCAAATTATTGTGTGAATTAGGTACAATATTGTACATCTATATAGATCTATGATCAAAATGTGAACTTCCTGCAATAATTTTACAATATTGTAAATCATTTTATGTAATTATATCATATATATTCAATACTGGAGACCAATATATTATAATAAATTGTTAATTAAATATTGGTAATTCGCGTAAATACAATTGTGGGTATGAATTAATCTATACAAAAAGAGAAAACCAAATAAAGGTACAGAACTGTAAAGTAAACATATATTATAATAAAAATTATTCGTAACACTTATTTTCAATACATATTTTTAAGAACTAATATAAGTTACACCAATCACGACTTCTTAAACCAATTATCTAGAACAGAAATAAAACAATTGCAGTAATCGATCACACTAAAAAAAGTAAAGTCATTTGCGATTGCGTTTATTGGTGAAATGTTGATTAATTTAATTTTTATCGGAAATCTGAAAAACATGTTATTAAATAGGTATATTCATATATATAATACACATATATTGCTAGTAGGGCCTGGAAACGTCAGAAAACATTACGGCGCCGACATAGTCTCACTTAGAGTATAACGCGTCTCGTGCGCATGTGTGAGAATTCGAACTCCGCCTTTAGAAGCGAATTTTAAACTTGACCACTTCCCCATTGGCCGGACGACGCCGCCGCGCTTGCACACAGCTCACCATTATACATTGAAGAGTTGGTTGTCTGTATCACTTCCTTGGCAAGTTTCCCACTCATAGCCGCTAGCAATATAGTAAGTATTAGATATATGGGTACATTAAGACATATCAAAACAAGCATATACCTGATAAGTTGTCTTGGTTATGCGGAACTTTCTGCCTCCAACTCTATCAGCAGCTGTTGCTAGGAAAAAACCGATATATTTTAAAATATCAACTTCTGTACCAGGTTCGGACCTTATGCGCACTGCCTCTAATATAAATACAGAATTATTAACTAACATATGTAAAATATAACTTATTTAATACTAACTAATCACAGATTGATAGATACTCATTAAAGAAAAACATTGCTTCTTGCCACCTTTTCTTTATTGCTTTAATCTATCCTCCTTTCAATCTCTAAATATACCAATGCTATAAATATACTTCTGGAATAAGTAGTGAAATATGTAACTATAAACAAAAAAGTTTAGTTACAAAATTAGTACAGACATTTATAGTTTACAACACACAGCATTAAAAGGTCGGGAATCAGGTTTCAATAATATAAAGTAACATCAACATGTGAGCAAATGAAAACTAAATCAATTTTGACTTTGAAAAAATTAAGTCATGTGGTGTATTACTTCTGATGATTTTAATTTAAATATGACAGTTATTATAATCTTACATATATAAAGGAAAGTCATAACCCTGACTAATCAACGCATAGCCGAAACCACTGGTACTAGAAACTTGAGATTTAGGTGCAAGGTTCAATTTCTTACGTAAGGTAGTGCTAAGAAGGGATTTTTTGAAATTCGACCCCTAAGGGGGTGAAAAAGGGTAAAATGTGTTTTCACGAATTCCTCAATATCTCTTACCCCCGATAAGATATCGATTTGGTGTTTACTTAAAAAGATTACCAATGCAAATACCTAAAAACATATTTCAGGATTTTGCCTTAATCAACCCCTAAAGGTGCAAATCTGGATTGGGGGTGAATTAAAGAACCCTTCGTATCTCCTATGTTTATTGAGTTAGAACATTCTTTTTTGGCAAATAGATGTATTTTTAAAATATTTAGAAAGGGGTTTAAGGGAATTTAAAAATGTTAACCTTAAAGGGGTAAAAAGAAGAAAACTTAAAAGGGGTAGGAGGGTAAAATTATTATTTTTTTTCGCTGTAAGTTCCATTTCGCAATTAAATGGGTTGAAAGGATTTTTGTTAAATTCCACCCCTACGAGGGTGGAAAGGGGAAAATGTGTTTTCACGAGTTCCTCAATAACTCTTAGACTCGATGAGATAGCGACTTAGTGTTTACTTGCAAAGCTTATCAATGCAAATACCTAGAAACGTATTTTAGAATTTTCCCCTAATCAACCCCTAAAGGTGCAAATTTGGATTGGGAGTGAATTAAAGAACCCTTCATATCTCCTATGTTTATTGAGTTAGGACATTCTTTTTGGCATATATGAATTTCTGAATATTTCATAAGGCCCTATAATGTAACAATTTGGTTTTACTTAGAAAGGTTAGCTATACAAGTTCCTAAAAACGTAATTTAGGATTGTGCACAGATCAACTCCTAAAGGTGAGAATTTGGTTTTAGGGGTAAATTATAGAACCTTTCGTATTTCCTGATTATCATGGTTTTAGGGCATATGTGTTTAAATCTTTAAAAAGTGGTTTAAAGTTTTTATTCTAAATTTCTTTGTGAAAGGAGTAAAAATGGGGTAAAAGTAAAAAGAAGTTAAAAAAAGGTTAAAGTTGTTGATTTTTTTCCGTGTGTCCAGTTTAGAATAAAATAGAAGGATTTCCGAAATTCCACCTCTAAGTGGTGGAAACTGGTATGTTGCTACAATTTATGAATACAAACATTTAATAAGTACATTTATTATTGTTATTCTCATTGTTTAAACCTATAGTTTTATCAATCTATATAAGGAGAACGACAATTACATACACATTTCCAGGGGATACGTGAAGCATAAAGGGGTTATGGAGAACTTCTTTTGGAAGAATATTGTTTCTTTTTTACCTACAATATTATTTTGCAGCGTTTGTTAGTTTAGCGTATTTAGGGCCGGTTGCAGAAAGCAATGTAAGTCTGGTGTTAGCTAACGTCGCGTCAAAGTGAACAAAATCGCATCAAATTTTGTTTACTAATGTATTAGTTACCATAAAGATTTGAGATTTGATTCGTTTTTGTTCACTTTGACGTGGCGTTAGCTAACACCAGACTTAACGTTGCTTTCTACAACGGCCCTTAATGAGAGAGGAGAGGAGCATTCTCGAATTCGTTTAGGATTTAGAAGAAAAAACATTTGTAGTCCGTACGAAGAACGGGTATCTTGCTAGTAGTCCATATTAAACATATGTGAATTAACAATCGACATATGTTTCAATTTTCAAAGCCAAGCTTGATTTAATTTTCGTTTGCTAAATTGTTAGTTATACTCGAATATAGAAAACAAAAACAAAATTCTATGAATACATTCTGTAAGTTAGAATATAATTACCGTCCTTAAACCAACCATTTGCTTTACTTAATAATAAAAAGTTGCTTTACTTACTTTTACGTTTGCATGCTGTATCGACCGTCAACAACGAATGTACAGTAATTACAATGGCACTGGCACAGGCAGATATAAAGATTAATAAATATGAAATTATGTAGACACAATGAAACAACGAGGCAATAGGTGATACGATTTTGTTGATAGTTTTGAGGCTAATGATGGTCTACAATGGCCGGCTGTTATTTTAGTGAGTGCATTCCTAAACCTAAAGTCTAACGGTGGCATTTTTCCCTTTCTCCTGTTCTGTGCGGACATCCGATTGTTCGGTTAAGTTTTTCAATATTTTCCATCCTCTATTGAAACCGTGCACTTAACAAGGACAAGGAATATGGCACTGTGTGACGATTCGCATTTCGTATTTGATCGGGTGTCTTGTTCGGTGCCATGTATACCGGAGCGATAAACTATTACACAAAGCACCCGTTCCTAGATCAGCGGTTAGAACGTTGTGTTAGCAATGAAATGTCCACAGGTTGGAATTGGACCGTCTGAGATTTTTTTTCCGTTGCAAATTAACGTAATTCACGTTGCCAGGTGTTTCAGTATTATGGCAACATTAAAAAATCTGTACTTACTTTGTATATAATTTTGATCACTTGCTTTCTATATTAAAGACGTTAAAAACCTTCTGTAATTTTTTAATTTACAATTCAATTTTAAAAATGTAAAAACCATTTAATTGGAGTAAGCCTTCCTATGTGATGGGAATAAGAGCTAATAGTAAATAATGGTATGTAAGTATTGTAAAACAGTATTGTATCATGAATATATTTATAGAGCATATCTACATTGTCATCCTAATTGAAATAATATTTGTATTTATATAGATTCCAAGGTTGTTTTCAATATTGCAGTGCTATATTGTAGCAATATATTGCTTATATTGAAAATCGAAATTAGCACAATGAATTGGGAAAACTAATTGTTGACAGCACAGGTATTCCTCAAGCAAAGATATATCTTAAGCAAAAAATTAGTATTGCCATCCAGAGAGGCAACGCAGCTAGATGCTGGGCACAGCATCATCGTCAGCTTCATTTAATGAAGTGTATTACCTACATTAGTGTTTCACTTTATCTAATGTATTTCTATAAATTACATAATATGTAAATATTGTATATATATATATTTATAACTATATTGTATTCATATAGATTATTTTTTTCGTAGCGATCTCAACCAATCAAAAGGCTGGATTTAGTTAAGTTATCTTGTATAATTTCGATTATACAAAATCGATTATACTAGAGTAACTTCACTAGGCAACGCAATACATAACTTTTGTCAACTTGATGTTGTTTTCATGGAGATGACTTTCAGCTAGGTTAATACAAACAAATCGAGCTGCCAATAAAATATTTATTTGATTCTAATATTAAAATTTACTCAAAAAATAATCAAATCCAATACAATGCGTACTTCGAACAGGTTATACGTCTCAAACTTCCTGCACAATATCAAAGCGTGTCAGTTTGACAGAATAATCCTCCAGCTAACGCGGTCGGATTATTTAACCTGTCAAACTGACACTCTTTTATTATTGTGCAACAAGTTATCGACATATAACCTGATAATATCGAAGTACTTATAGTATTACTTCTGATTATATGACAATAAATAATTGTATGAAAGTATCGTAAAACAATATTGCGTCATGAACACATTTATATAGCATATCTATACTGGAATTATAATTGAAATAAATATTGTATTTATATAGATTCCAAGGCTGCATTCAATATTGCAGTGCTATATTGTAGTAATATATTGCTTATGTTGAAACTTGAAATTGGTAAAATATAACAATAACTATATTGTATTCATATATATTACAGGACAATCTGCTATAAATAAATAATTGCATATAAGTATTGTAAAACAATATTGTGTCATGATATTTATATAGCATATCTATATTGGAATCCGAATTGAAATAAATATTGTATTTATATAGATTTCAGGGCTGCTTTCAATATTGCAGTGCTATATTGTAGCAATATATTGCTTATATTGAAAATCGAAATTAGCACAATGAATTGGGAAAACTAATTGTTGACAGCACAGGTATTCCTCAAGCAAAGACATATTTTAAGCAAAAAATTAGTATTGCCATCCAGAGAGGCAACGCAGCTAGATGCTGGGCACAGCATCATCGTCAGCTTCATTTAATGAAGTGTATTACCTACATTAGTGTTTCACTTTATCTAATGTATTTCTATAAATTACATAATATGTAAATATTGTATATATATATTTATAACTATATTGTATTCATATAGATTATATGACAATAAATAATTGTATGAAAGTATCGTAAAACAATATTGCGTCATGAACACATTTATATAGTGTATCTATACTGGAATTATAATTGAAATAAATATTGTATTTATATAGATTCCAAGGCTGCATTCAATATTGCAGTGCTATATTGTAGTAATATATTGCTTATGTTGAAACTTGAAATTGGTAAAATATAACAATAACTATATTGTATTCATATATATTACAGGACAATCTGCTATAAATAAATAATTGCATATAAGTATTGTAAAACAATATTGTGTCATGATATTTATATAGCATATCTATATTGGAATCCGAATTGAAATAAATATTGTATTTATATAGATTTCAGGGCTGCTTTCAATATTGCAGTGCTATATTGTAGCAATATATTATTTATGTTGAAAATCTAAATTGGCAAAATATATCAATAACTATATTGTACTTATATAGATTACATTTAAACATTTAATAATTGTAAAACTATCATTGGGTAATCATAGATACAATATAGCGCTGCAATCTATTGGTAAATAATTGGGAAACAATATATACACTATATCGGTAGATTATTGACAATATTGAACAATTATTTAATATTGGGCCAAGCATTTGCCAACCGATTGCCAATACAGTGTTCTTCTTGGAAAATAACTTAAGTACAACGTGCCTAACCTTACAAAAACTACGTTGCTAAATAACAATAATTGCTAACCGTCGAATGCGTTGCCTAATCTTAGTCGATACTAGTTTTGAATAAGAAAATACGTTAAACCAACATACTGTACTTTAGTATTTAATAATTGTCATTGTAGAACTAAGAGGTCCAAATGATGCAAGTTTTTTTGAATTTACTTGTTTTGACTACAGCAACTTTCTAATCTTTTAAAATAAAAGAAGCAGATGCAATTGAATACTAGTGCATAATCGCACACAACATAACCTCGATGGATTTTCTACACTTTTCTAGTTAAGATGTTTAGAACTTAACTTCAAATAACTTTTTTTATAATATAACTATTGCAACGCTTATGCATATTAGATGCATAATGAAACATTTACAATAATTCTTGGTATTGAGAACATTATTCTGAACTTCGTTTCGAGTCATTTAAAGCTTAATACTGAACACACGACTAAAATATTGCTATGACGAGAGATGACTTACGTTTAACAATCCTGGGACACACTTTTTAACTTCTTGTAGTTGTTGCAAAATTACTAAGACCATTCAAATTCGCACACATTTGCTGCATAATTGTCATAACAAATTATTAAATTCACAGAATTACCAGTTTTGGAGCAGGTTTTCTGGATTTCGCCTTTGGCGCATCGAGCAAACATTGCGGCCTTGACCACGAAATTCAGCATAATAAAAGTTACGTTTGCGGGAAATACAGAATCCATTAATTTATACCGGGTGTTTAGAAAAACGTGTTGTACATCTTCGCGATTCCCTATAATTCACTGTATTTACATATTAATGAATGATTTTTCCAGGTAACGTGGAGCGGCTTTCTTTGAAACTTCGGACCTTCTTAATATGATAAACGTGTAAATTAGAAGATAAATTATATTTTATTAGAAACACATGTTATATTATAATAAGGACTTGCACAATATCTAAAGTAAGTATCTAAAGGAAGATGCACTTGATGGAAATAAAAGCACGAAACTCAGTGGCTCCTGGTTGAACACATTAAGAAATAAGAAGTAAATCAATTTACATTTGTAACCGACTAATCAGAGACCACTTTGTGATCATGTTACTGCCCACATGTCTTTGCTTATTTTCACTCATCCTCTAGATAATCCTTTGTAATTATAATAATTCTACATTCATTCGTGTTAAATGATCGATAGTTACTGCTAGTTACTGCCATAGAGCTGGATATTTCATCATGATCCTAAGAGAAGTACAAAATGGGAAATAGGTAGAAATAGTCACTGCTTAAGCAACCTAATGGAATATTAATACGCATCTCGGACATTAACTTTGAGGAGAATTTTTTTTCAAAGGATATAATTTTATTAAATACCTGATCATTGTTGGTAAATGCAGCGTGAAAATGCAGACAAACCATTGTAACATTATTTTTCTTGTTGATACCTAGATGGATTTTACGTAAGTGTGAGTTATTATCTCTAAAAATAGTTTAAAAACGCGATGGTTCTACTGTTTCTGAAAAGTGTACCTATAATTCGATAGAGATATTGCTTTTCCTTCCAGAGAAGGTTAAGGTTGTTAACAATAAAATAACCTGGGCAGTGGAAGCTACTTTTTTCAGTTATTTGTTTGTTCGTTAATGGATAAGGTCTAGGCATGCAGAGTACCAGGTACCTTAGACACCGACTGGTTTGGTCATTTCGCCGAGACTAAAGTGTTCCAACCCTAGCAAGGAATCTGAACTGGTACTAGATGGAGATAAGGTGTTCTACCGTGCGTGCAGTAAACCAGTAAGTAGACAATTATTCTGAGGCATACAGTTATCCATTTAATCATAGAAAATTTAAAGCTATAACATCAAACTTTTAAATTCATTAAATAATATTTTGGCATTTCTTCCTCCCCTAATTTTCTGTGGTGAACTATAAAAATTATTTTTGAATTATATTAATATTTTTCGTCAGGTATAGCAACAAGAAGTTTTTGATTGATCAACATACAAAAACTCCTGCAATATCTTCAAGTACGAAAACTAAGAAAATCTTCCAAATCCCAGCAAACATTACGTCAATGCGTGACTACAAGTTCCAGGAATATCGAACAAGAAACCTTTTATGAAGACTTGTGTCAAACTCTAATAGCAACTCAAATCTTTTTTTCAAAAGTATATTAAATACAACATACCTGATGAAAGCACTTTAAGAAAACTTTTGTTGAACGTGTTTATTCGAATACAATTTCAGAAATTAGAAAAATCATTGCAACAACTGTATATATTTTGCAGTAGATGAAACCACCGATAACTGCGGTAGATATATTGCGCATCTGCTAATTGGCGTTCTTCATGAGGACGTCCTTTGCAAATCATATTTAATAGCTTTAAAACAACTTCACCAAACAAATAATTTATCCATAACTAGATTTGTGAACGACGGATTATCCAATTTCTTTTTGCCTGAGTGTGTTCCTTCAGAAAAAGTTTTGCTAATGTTGTCAGATGCAGCACCATATATGGTCAAGGCGGGGTAAAATTTGGAAAATATTTTATAGTAATTTAATTCACACTACTTGATTAGCGCATGGAATTAATAGGGTCGCTGAAGAG
>CALNHX010013687.1:0-12939 GCA_940337035.1 Agriotes lineatus
ACGATTAGCAACGCAGCGACATTACGCCATAGGCCGTGTAGGTACTGCATTCTCGACGTGGAATCCACTATAGACTGTTACTGAGTTGGTATACTTATGCTATTTGTAGAGAAAAAAGAAATATGGAAATAAAGAAAAATATTTGTGATCAGGCGCGTAGGAGCGTTTTCTAGACTGCGGGGGCCATTCTAATTTCAATAAAGGCTTCTAACTTGATCCATTAATACGAGCTATAATATTTCTGATTTCATGATTATCAATTTTTAGTTTAATACTATAATAGTATATTTTAGTCACTGGTTACTTAATAAGTACTATTTTATTAAAAAAACACTACCATAAAAAATTAATTAAACAATGAACAATGTTTATTATCAGATTTTCACATAAGCAAAGAATACACATGCATAAGCAAACTTAAATGAATATACAACTAGTTTTCAAAAAATAAAAAGGGTGTAAGTAAAGATTAGAAATATAATAAATGTATACATATAAAGCACAAATACAAAAATAATAGTTATTTACTATACAAGTGGGATAACAGCATCATTAATATACGTGTGTGTAAATTACAAACGAGTGCGTAGCACGAGTTATGTAAGCACAGCAGTATATTAATGATGCATTATCACACATGTATTGTACAAAATTTCATCTACGACTGCCTAAAATTGAGAAAAGTGCATTAAGAGAAATGTCAGATCTGTCATTTTCAAAAATATTTTAGTAGGCAAATGTCATTATGTCATTTATTTGACACTATTTCAGTTACGTAATGAAGTCATTACACAACTCAGTTGCGTAATGGTTAATAAATAAATAAATTACGCAACTGAGTTGTGTAATGAGCTTCATTACCTAACTGAAATAGTGTCAAATGTGACGTAATGCGTTACTTATCCCACTGGAGGAGATAAATGCAATTAAGAAACTATCATTTACCAAAAACAGAAATTCTAGTTGGTAAAGTACCTACGAAATCGTTTACAAGATCGTCTAGATCTAGATGTTCGACCTCTACAGTGTCCGCCAAAAAGTCGGCATAATATGGGAAACATTTTTATTTTTTATTTTTAAAAAACAATTCTTACGTCAATAATTTGTGCTTGTCTAAAAACCTATTTAGCCCCTATCATATATACAGAGAAATTTTTACTTATTTAGAAAATTGAGTTTTTCGAAATTGTCAAAATCTAAAAAGTGCTATTTTTCTAAAATTAAGTAAGATTTCAATGAGATTTTTTAGAATGTGTTATTTTTAGTTAACTGAACAATTATAAAAACTAATTTTTCAATCTTTAAAATATTTTTCAAAATGTCAGATACCAAGACTTAATGTGAAGGCTTTAAAGATTTATAATTGTCAAAGATAATATAAAATGTTAATTACTTCTTTACATTTTTTATTATTTGCCAAAAAGTAGAATGTTTGCATAATTTTTACGTTTGTTATGCAAGGTGCTTTTTAGGAGAACTATTCTTCAATTCTAATTAATATCTATTCAAATGGTATCTAGAAACACTAATCTAGCCCTGTTAATGAATTACTGTTACAAAAATCCTGTAAAGGTTCTTTTACAGTTGTCTACATAAGGAGATTTTTGTTTATCCAATTATATGTTCTAAACAGTATCCGACAGCACCGATTACTTTCTGGAATACTTAGTGAAATTTAATATCGCTCACTCGGCGCCGATAAAAAATAATGCGATTTACAGACAGGGGGTTTTCATTACACTTCCAAGTTCATATATGTTCATGTTAGTGGTTATAAGAAATACGTAAAATTATAAATTATGATGAAACTAGAAAAGAATATTTTTGAGGGGGCCAGGCCCCGCTGAAAATTATTTGAGGGGGCCATTGGCCCCCGTGGCCCCCGCGGCTCCTACGCGCCTGTTTGTGATGATCCACAACCAAGCACATCCGGTCTCCACTTGGGTAAAAAAATATTAAAAAACAATTGTTTCGTGCATCGAAGCTAAGCACTGCCGGAGAGAGTACGCCTGTCAAACAAACAGAAGATTATAGTAGAACCAACCGAACTAGAGAATTTGGAGGAATTATGGGATTCTAAGGCTGAATTTGAAAGGTGAGCTTATCAGTAATGTGATGTATTCATTGTCATTGACCAAGTTTACCATATTGAATATTTTTTGTTCCTTTTAGTATCCAACAGCATCAGTTCTACTATGAAAGGGATACAGAATCACCAGTGGCAATAGAATTGTCAAGTTAGGTTATGTTTTGAACTGGGCAGTGAGATTGCAATATGAACATTCAAAATCATGTACAACAGGAATGCTGTATCCATCAAGACAAACAAACAGGGGTTTAGGATTAGTGAGTTACATAGAATTCAAGTGTACCATGTTGTGACATTGAGTTAGTAAAAGCTACCGAAGACCCAAATTACAAAAGGAGTGTAATAAATACTGGCGTAGTGTGGGAAAATTTGGCCATAGGTAGCACATATACCCATTTGGAGGAATTATTCAGTTGCATGAATACCCCATGTTTCAATAAACATATATTTGCAAAGGAAGAAAAAGAAGTAATGGAGGTACTGTAGAAAAAAAAACAGATCGAGTTTATGACAATTTATATTGCAGTTATGGCATGCTCAGCTGTACAAAGAAATGATGCAAGCAGGCTTGGAAGAAAAAGAAGAGGCGATACGCCAAAATAATGTTGCTCCTGATGGCGTTTCTTGTATCACTGTTTATTTAGATGGCGGGTGATCCAAAAGGTCATATGGTCATAATTATAATGCAGCCTCTGGTGTTGTAAGGCGATAATAGAATGAAAATGTATTATTAATTATAATGAACATTGTCTTTTAAGGCTGTGATAATTAGAAAACATACTGGCAAACTTTTGTTTCTGGGAGTTCGAAATAAATATTGCACCATATGTGCAAGGGCCGCCAACAAGGATGAAGAACCTAAAGAGCACAAATGCTACAGAAACTGGTCAGGCAGCTCTTCAGCAATGGAACAAGATGTGATAGTGGAAGGTTTCTGTTTAAGCGAAGAGCAGCATGGTGTCAGATACAAGCGATTTGTGGCTGACGGCGATTCCAGTGTTTGGGCCAATATACGTAACAAAGTAAGTTATGGCAACTTTGTAGAAAAAATAGAATGTGTCAACCATGCAATAAAACATTTTGGCAACGCCCTACACAAAATAAAGCAAGATAAGGCGGTGTCTGCAACAGCTCATCAACAATTGACCAAGGAGTTGATTGGCAAATTGCAAACAATGCCCAATCAGCAATTTACAGTTGCATTTTTGAGGAAAACCCACTTGGGGTTTTGGAGAGAGATCTAACAGCTGGAATAGATCATGTGTTTGGTTACCATAAGGATTGTAAGCGACATTATTGTGACTTTGTAGGTGAAGCTAACGACACTATTTTGTCAAATATACAAACATCTGGTTTATACCATCATGTAAAGTGTAAGAAATTGTAATATAATTAGTGAAAAATAAAATAACTTTTATTTTTAGGTAGCTTAGATGGCTTGCTAAGAAAATCCACGTGCCTGGTAGACAATGAAACAAATAATAGGGCAGAGCTCTTTATGAGTATTCTTGCGCGTTTTTAATGGTGGGAAAAGGTTACACCTAACAGGTCGTGGATCGTTTGAAATGCGAAGTACGAGGAGCGTTCAAATATGAACGATAATTTGAATTGCGCGCCAAAAGACAAAGACATGCACAGAAGTTTTATACATTAATTAATGCTCTGGAATATGACCTACCTTCATTCAGTCGTTAAGTCGTCATAAATGCATTTTCGTTCAATTGGCAAGCATAAGTGAGGTGGGAGTGCATGCAAGCGTGAAACAAAGCATTAGTAGTAAATTTCTTATCAACGAAGATATCAAACGATAAGAAATTTGTGTAAGAGTTAAAAGACAGTTTGATGCGCAACTACTATCAGGCATAAGCGTTTACAAAAGGAGTAAAGCGCTTAAAGATGGCTGCAAAGGTGCGGAGAATGACCGCAATCTCGCCGTCAAAAAACATTGACACCAGACGAGAATGCTGACAGAGTAAAATGCACTTATTTGAAACGATTGTCGATTTACAGTGAAGAATATTACTTCTGCATTAAATATCAGTAAGGGTAACTTGAAAAAAAAGCGAGTTCTCTGTCTGCGTCTTACAGGATAATGCTCGACCCCATTTCGCTATTACCACGCTGACTACGATCCAAAAATTTAATTGGACCATGCAGTCCTATTTACCATACATTTCGGACCTTGTTCTATCAGTTTCTTATTTGTTTGGACCCTTAAAAAAGTTTCTAGGAGAAAAATACCTCATTGTAATGAAGAAGTCATCGAAATTGTTCCGAAATGGGTGCGATAGCACCCAAAAGAATTTGTTTCTTGTGGAATACAAAAACTTCCGGAAAGATGGCACCAGTTTATTAAAAGAAAGGAAGGCTGAGTAAAATAATGACATGATATACATTAGACTCTTTGCGTTTGTTTTTGAATAAATATTAAATTATCGTTTAAATTTGAACGCTCCTCGTAGTATGACTGGTCTAAGATATAACAGCGGTTTAGCTTGGCATTCAAGTCCATACATAAAACATCTTTCAATGAGTCCAGGGAAATATATGAAGCAGTTCATTAAAAAATCTGTTCATAATGCTAAAGTGCATAGTAGTAAAGATGGGCAGAAAGAAGGGAAGAAAAAAAGCAACCTCCCAAAAATTAAAAATGTTCAATACGGCAAGTTTGCCCAACAAGTGGAGCCCAGTGACGATGAAATTGCCAAGATAAAGAACAGAACTTTGAACGAATTGTCTGTAAGTATGGAATTTGAGTAAATAAAACTTTCTCCATTCCGTTTTCCAGGTTACCCATAGTAAAAGAGAAGAAATAGCTCATTCAACTATTGGTCAATTTGATAATGACTTTTACAAGGTTCAAAGAACAGACAGACTGACAGCTTCAAATTTTGAAAAAATTATTCACCTCTACGAGGTGTCATGTTCTGGTAAAAGATATATTGTACCCTACAAATTTTGCGACTGCTGGAACAATATATGGCAAAACACGAGAAGGAGTTGCAATCCGACGATTAGAAGCAAAATATAATGTAGTTGTGGAGAACTCTGGTCTATATATAGATCTAAATCATCCATATCTAGCTGCTTCTCTTGATAGTATATACATATTGCCTTTCTAAGTACAACAATTACGTCACTTTGTTTCTCTAGGATTAATTGGTGACACACATTGTGTGGAAGTCAAAACTTTGCCTGAATTAGTCAAAGACAATCTTACATTGTTGGAAGGAACACAACAAGGCAAGACATTCCTGAAGATGGAAAATGGGCAAATGGTGTTAAATAAGAGACATCATTTCCACTGCCAGGTTTTTCCGTAACTTAAATAATAAAAGCAATTGTTACAATTTTATGTTATAGATCCAAGGCCAACTAAATATAGTGCCACAAGATAAATTTTATCTTGTTGTATATGTATCAGATGATGAAGACATCTTTGTGCAAGAAATTGAAAAAGATGAAACATATTGGAATAATACAACGACTGTATTTTGGAAGAAATAGTTCGACGTCGATACCTAAGTCTATGTCAAATTCGAGGTTAGTAGGTTAGGTGTTGCATCAGTCTGTGTCAAAACTGACGCAAAACCCAACCTGCTAACCTCGAATTTGACATAGACTTACAGTGTCGCCAACATATTCATAAAACAAACATTTCAAAGCCAAGCTTGATTTCACTTTCGTTTGCTCACATGTTACTTTGCGCTCGTACTGAGGCTATTACAATACTCGTTTGCATATCGTAATAGACAAAAAGCAATGCTATAATAAAAAACTTTTTTTATAGTTAGATATAACATAAAAAACCACTAAAGTTCTAAAATTTAACTTCTTTTCTAATCTGTTTAGAATCGATTGTAACAAAAAAACTGCTTTCAACAATATTTGGACGAATGGAGTGCCCAGCAGTAAGTCCAGATGCCAATCCCATTGAACATGTTTGGGACATGCTTGGTGGAAGAATTCGAAGTCGTGTTACTGCTCCTTTATCTTTGAATGAGTTGGAAGACATTACACACTTAATTTTAGGGATACCCCCAAGAATGCAACCCATTGTTAATGCACGTGGAGGCATAACACGCTTTAAAAAAACTTGGCCAGATTGTTGGCATAAGAAATGTTTGTGTTTTTATTGTTTAAACGCCTTTTTGCTACAAAACCAATACTTTAAATAAACAGTTAATAATCTTTAAAATTAATTAGAACAAGTTGTTTTGTTTGTTTTTAGACAATAGTTTAAGTATTTATTTATAAAAAGCTAAAATTTTGTGTTTTTCTAAACAAAACTTAGGTGGCCTGTTTTTCATGCCAGTGAGCGTATTATGTATCTTCTTTTTAAATAAAATATCATACAACTGTGTGTTTAATTATTCATATTTATGTAACCTAGTCATTAATTTGTAGAGATAATTAGATTTACCTACTGAAAAAGGTTTTTCTCAAGAATTATATTTCTCCATCGCTCAAGAGTTAGGTAACATTTTGTACCCTTGTATAAAAAATAACTAATATTTTAACCCCATACCGTAGCACCGCAGCCAGAGTTCCCTAATAGCTCAACCACGCTGGCGATAGATATACATATACTAATTAGTTTGTCAAACAAGGAATTGGTTATAAATAAGAAAAACGCTAAATAAAAAACGATGGATTCGTATGAAGAAAGTACTGTAATAGAAAAAAGCTTAAGTCAGCAACTCTAGTTTAAAAAAAAATTAAAAGTAGTAGCTGCTCGCGCCCCCGAGCCAAATCTAAAAATATTGAGCGAGCCAGAGGTCCGAAAACTGCAAGTAATTCAAACGGCCGGACGTTTTGTGCAAGATGACGAAACACGAAATTCGCCCACAAATTCGGAGAATTAGGCTGCAGGTAGCAAAAAAGAGAAAGAGAGATCGAACAAAAGAGCAAGGAGTAGCTGACGCAACTACTCGGCGCTACGACGTCCCTGACCGTAAAAATAAAACGAGATTTCCGTGCGTGAGCGACAGAGAAAGAAATATATCGATGACGTTACGTAGGTAGCGAGTTCGAAGCCGGTTCGGAGAAAGATTTTTAAAATCTTTCAAAATGCGTATGCACATACCTAACCTGTGGTTAATTCATGAATAGTTGGATAACACGGATAAAAAACTCTAAACGGCTTTATTGTCAACAAAAATCGTGGGGTGGTTGCCTGAAGTAAGATCTATTCCATGGCCATCTATTTACAAAACGCGAAAGTAGGCTCAACGCTTTCAAAACTCCGATGACCAATCCAATTACAGGACATCTCGGCGGCAAGTTTAAATTTCTCAAAAATGTATTTAGGGTTACATTTCTAAACCATATGAAGGATCTTTACAAAAATTTTTATTTTCAATTATTTCTTCTAAGTTTGAAATGTACATAATTTTTTTCCTGGCAAGAAAATTAGATCTTGGGAGTATTTTACTAAAAAAAACAAAAAAAAACATAAAAAGTCCACATGTAACAACTTCGTTAGAAATTGTAATGTATTTTAAAATAAGTTGCTGAATTTCAGCCTTCTAGGTCATGTCGTTTCCAAATGCAACCTAAAATACAATGCCGATAGTCTGATCTGCACCCTTAATAACTTTTTTCGTATTTGCTACATAAAAGGCACGCTAATCTACAGAAATAGTAGATTATGTTATTAGGAGGAAAAGTGATACTTTATGTGGCAAAGCTGAAGTTTATTTAGCCGAACGATAGTGAGGCAAACAATTCAGCTAAGCCACATAAAGTCACTTTTACTCCGAATAACATATACTATTTTACCCGCAAACGTATTCAGGTAAATTTCATTAATATAAATTTTAAAAAAGGATGCATCGGCCGGGAATCGAAGCCAGACCAAAGCGTGACAGGCGAGCACTGTAAATAACGCACTACTGTAATGATTAAAGCTGATATTATATGGCAAATGCATATTTTGTATAATTGATATGCCGGCAAAACTTTTTGCATATGTATACTAATTATGTGAAAACAAATCATTTAAGCCAAGTTTCATTTTGCATATTTTGCATATTTATACGTTTTTGAGCATATTTTATGAATATGCATATTTGGTTATATTTAGCAATAATTTGTAATGCATGAAGAACTTGTTGAATTTTTTTTGTAAAATTTACTACAGTAGAACTCGGTTATAACGAATTCCACGGGACCGCTATATTTGTTCGTAATAACCATTATTCGTTATACCCAAGAAGGTCATAATTTGAGCAAATTTCCAACTTCCGTATAATTTCTACTTTTTCGGAAACCGATAAAATTTTCCGTTTGACTCCCGACATTTTTCCACAACTAGAAAATGCGTAGGTACATACGGAATGTCAGTAAAGGAACGACCAAGATACATCCACTTGAAGATTTTTGTAACTCTTTTTGTTGCGTTATAGGCCAACGTCTTATAGCTATTGTACTTTTAATCCTGTAAAGGGTTTTGTTAAATGCAATAGCTAAGACGTGGGTATGACGCAACACTTTCGTTTTGCAGAATGCGATAACAGAACTGAGCCATAACATCGGGCGAAACCCATTATCGCTTTTCGAAGAGTGCTAGAGAAAGTGGCCTACGAAATTTAACTGACCACTATTTTCCTAGAAAACCTTCCTTATTATAATGTTGCCACAACAAAATACCTAATATCTTTCAGTTACATTTTATTGGGAGATGAAAAGGATCAGTTCTGAGAATGTATTCTTAAATTTTGGTTCGTTATTCCCGTGAAACGAATTCGTAATAAACATGAAATACATGCATTAAATCAAATGTAATTCAAATATACCTTCAAAATTATTCGTTATAAACGTGAATTCACTGTAACCGTAATCGTTAAAAGCGAGTTCTACTGTATTTTATTAAATTTATTAATAAAATTTTTATGTACAACTGCGATATATACTTTCACTTTCTGCCATTGGAGTGCAGTGTGCGTATCGAAATGAGCAGAGGAAAGAGGAAGTTCCTGTTAAAATCTTTGACTATATAAACATAGACTGCCAGCAACCCCCATTTTTGCCATAGAAGCAGTGTATAAGGAATCGGCCAACACAAAATCCATTTCAAGAGTGTTGGGTGAATAACAGTCTGGTGGGGTTAGGGGAAATCTCATTTTTATGTTGCTTACAACGTGAAGTTGGTGTTGGCAGTCCATGTTTATATAGTCAAACATTAACGTCTTTGAATAAAAATTAGAGAAATAAATATACTCATACAAAATAATTGAGATTTTTACATTATTTAGAATACTCCTACTTATTTTCAAAAAAATTAAGAGCATATTATGTGCATATATTATAACTTTGGGTGCATATACTGAACAAAATGTATGCATATATATGCGCATATTTTCGTACTTTTGAGTGCATATAATTATCAGCTTTAGTAATGATATATGAACATACTGAATCACCCGAGCTAATAGCACATGGCCACAGCAGCTGTCACACCATAACCCACTGCGACAGATGCTCCGATCCACTGCTTAAAGGTTTATTTAAATTAAAACTTTTTCGTACTCTTTTTGAAAATAAAAACCGGCCTACGATCTAAGTCTAAAAATTTGCAACATTTTAAGCCATCATACAATTTAATCGGTCCAGTATCTTCGGAGAAGATGGCGAACAAACATAGAAAGAAAGAAAGAGAGCAACGATTTTGTGTGCTTAGGCAGATAAAGTACGCAAAAGTTGCTATTTTATCTGCTTAAGCAGATAAAGTGACACTTTTACCTTGTCAATAAAGACACATAAGTTGTCACTTTTGTGACGTTTGGGGATAATAGATATTTATGTATTTAGTGTGTAAAGAGAGCGATTTTGGTATGAGATGCGAGTTTCGTGCCGAGCAGTAACAAGGCGCGAAAAAGCAACCGAATACCAAAATGGATCTTTACACTCGAAATACATACAACATTTTTTCTACGGTCCTAAATAAATGACGAAATTGTTAAATAATTGAAATTTTGATTCACACCATTTGATGAAGTCGTTGTACTGCCGCGAGATTTGGCCGGCAAACAACTCATTGGTTGCTGTCTGAGCCGCTTCAAATACTTCAGGCGGGGTGCAATTAGAAGTCTTTCAGTTTGTAAAGTACACCGCGTCATAGATGCGCAGAACGCCAGAAACGTCCGGACGAGTCCATTACGTTCAACAAGGTGATTTCCGCTGTTGTATTCAGTTCATTGCCGTTCGTCGTGTCATTTTGTTTACATGTTTCCATGACTATTAACCCGTTAATAATATCAAAAAGGGGTTTGGGCGAGCAGCTTACAGTCTGGTAGCTACATGATGCATTGGGGTTAGTCATTTATTGTCCGTAGCGTCATATTCGAACTTTCTCAGGTCGCACGCGTATTCAAGAGCCTTTGGCCTGCGCCCTCTGCCAGATTCCCAGCTGTTGTCTAAAATGCTGCCACGACTAAATGGCGAAGTTCCATGCACAGCTTAGGCAAAAATTCACAACAAGACGGGCAATTTAGTAATAATTCCTCGGGCGGAATGGAGCGGGTGACGCACGGCGAGTCCTCCCGCCGCGGAAAGCGTTTAGCGAAGGGCGGCTTTGCGAGCTTCTGGTAGAGCTTGTACTTCTTATGACATGCTAATTTATTTAGCATTTGAAACCAAAAATAAATCAGCATGAAAAGTTTTCCTTTAAAATGGAAATTTTAATGTGCCTCCCTAAAAATACCTATGGCTACGCCACTGATACCGTCTATTGGCGCATAACTGTAGCCACGCCTATGTACTTCTTGCTTTGAAGCCACTCTACCTTCAGATTCCATCTTCAACTTCACAAAAACTCCCAAACTCAATAAAACTGTTGCGTGATGATGAACGCGCCGTGATGCAATTGTCAATAATTTTAGCCAGTTCCAGAAAAATTACGAATTACAATAATAATCAGGTTAGCCATGGCGATGCGTAAAGTAAAATGAAGTGACGTGTTTATTTCATTAAGACATTGTTTACGTGGTTGCGATGTTAAAATGGTTACTAGGGAAAAAATTTCTGAATCGCTAACTTTTCACATTGACAGTGAGCTCTTAATAGTCAGTTTTAGAGGTGACCGTAGAAAAAATAGTTTTTTAAACATTTCCAAGGCATTCTTGATTTTTCAAAACTGAAATTATGTTAGAAATTTGTCTTTAACCAAGCAGAGCTGAACCCCAAAAAATGAAAATTAAATCAAATTTTTTTTATATTTTACAAGAGTTATTTAACCTTTCCGGGGACATATTGTGTGTTGTATTTTCTGGATTCTTCTATCAGTTGTTTAAATTTGCCTTCTTTGTTTGCACATTCCATGCACCTATTCTCATTTCTTTTTCTTTCTGCTTGTTGTTTTTCTTACATATCTTAGTTGTACCTTTCCTTTTTGATGTGGATCTAATCCCCAGTTCTAGCCTTTTTAGCCATCGTCTGGGTTAAGGTACTATATTTATACGAGCAAGCTCGTCCGCCATTTTGAGTTACTGAAAGCGGCGGCAATTTCAAATTCTAGTTACTTTCCAAATAGCATACGGTAAGTCGGAAAAACAACGATCATGTCATTTAATTTTATCAGTCTTAAAAAAGATTGGTTTTTAAACAAATAAAAAGAAAGCAGAACAAATCGAAACGAAAACACTGTTAACTAACACGCACGTGGTTCAAACTAGAGAACTTTAATAGTACCTTAGTTCAAACAACAGTGACAAGTGACAGAACTCAATAGAACTGACAGATACAGTTGACATCACAGAACAACACCTACACACTGTATATAGATTTAAATAACCACACTTGGATGAAGACTGTAATTATAATTAGCAGTACGTACTCCAACGGTTTCGAGTCTTGCTTGGTTGACAGACGACAGAATGCAGGGTTACCGGTCAGCGCAGCCAACGGCTTGGCGCTAAAATCCCTGTGACACAAAATCAAGTGGGATAAGCTTGCCTGGTTAATAAAGCACTCTAGTCTGGGTTCTTCATCTTCTTTTATTGACTTTGCTACTTGTTTTAGTTCTTCTGGAGTGTATTTGGTTATCTTTTCTTTTGGATCACTTTTAGGATATTTTGACAATCTTTCTCTTAGATATACTAATTTCCTATACAGGGTGCTGACTTACGCGACGCACCATAGGAATTTGCATAGTAAATTATTTATGTTCAATTATTTGCTCCCCTAATTACTTTAGAGTTAAAGTGTAAATACATTTTTTGTAGAGAAAAAAATACTGTATCCATTCATACTGTTGCTAACAATTTTTTATTTTCCGCAACCGAAGGAATGCAAAAATCAAACTAGCATTTTTACAAAAATCAGTGATGCCATGGAATTATTGAAACAAGCCAATGCCAACGCAAATGCGTGTGGCGCGACAATATGTGCTGTTTGTTTGTTTGTCATTGATGTTTGACGTTTATAAGAATTTATTATTAATTATGTTCTGCTTAATGTCTCTAAGGTACCTAGACCTTATCCATAACAAAAATGGTTTTACGAGTATGGTGGACGCTCGTTAAGTAAGCTCCTTGTAAAATATCCGTATCGGCAAATTCCAAACAGTACAACCATTAATAGACTGATTCATTTTAAGTTTTATTAAATAATTGTAGGTGCAATAATGAGGTTCAGAACTCACACCAAAATGAGAAAAACGACAATACGTTCAATCTTTTGACGGCAGTGACTGGAGGATCGCCCCGCACGCACTTGCGTTGGCATTGGCTTGTTTCAATAATTCCATGGCATCACTGATTTTTGTAAAAATGCTAGTTTGATTTTTTGCATTCCTTCGGTTCTGGAAAATGAAAAATTGTTAGCAGCAGTATGAATGGATGCAGTATTTT
>CALNHX010013688.1:0-12923 GCA_940337035.1 Agriotes lineatus
AAACCCGCAAAAACATCAAGTTGGTAATGTAGAAAACTGTAAGAATTGTGGAGTGCGCCAATAACTTAACTAATACGATGGGAAATTGTAATAAAAAATGACAAATTTAATGACTTGAGGAATAATAGATTGAGGACTTCGTTAAGGGACGACTGACAGTTATTGTGAATCTTTTTAGTTTCTAATAAGTCAAGCTTAAGACCTTTGTTGGAATTGGAATCAAAATAGTGTCTTGAATCTAAAATATGATTAGCAAAAGCAGATTTAGAAAGTGAGATATTATTTTCTTTTTTTGCAATTTAAGTGTTCAGAAAATCTAGTTTTAATTTTCGACTAGTTTGAGAAATATAGGAGGCTTCGCAGTCTTCACAATTATTAAATCTGTAAATGCCAGACTGATCAGCTATATCCACTTTATCTTTAATTTTGACTAGGTAAAATTGAACATTCTGTCTAGTTAAAAGAGAAATGTTAACATTGAATCGTCTAAAAAATTTTGAAATTGGTATGAAATAGGGCCTATGTACGGTAGTGAGCTATTATTTTTAATGTTGTTAGTGCTTGTGTTAAAGTAGTAAAAAGTTGCGGTCTGCATGAAAATAAGATTTTTTGTGAAGTTTATGTGTTATGTCTATAGGGTAACCATTATTCCCAACAATTTTGTAAATGATTTGTAGTTTTTCGTTGAATTTAATGTGATTAAAAGGTAAATTATATGGTATATTAAATAAAGACCTAAAAGCAGCTAACTTGTGAGTCATAGGCTGAAAAGAACAAAAGGGGATAACTTTATCGGTAGTGGTTTTTAATGGAATTCCAAAAATGTTGGCAATTGTTAAGGTCATTGTCGTTACCTTTAAAGACTACAAAAATGTCGTCAACATACCTTTCACAGAAATTGAAATGATCTTTAATAAATTGATTTTGAAAAAATTTATTAGTTTCTAAATTAGTTAAAAAAATATCAGCAGGTGTTGAATTTATGACACATAATTAAATTATTTTGAGAAAGGAGCAAGCTGCAGCAGATAAATTGGTATTTTCTAGGTAACTGTCAATAACACAAATGCAGTCGTTAAAAGGAACACTAGGAAATAAAATGACAATGTTAAAGGATATTAGTCTAGTATAATTATTGTTAATTTTTAATTTAGTTATATCGTTAGCAAACGATTGAGAATTGGTTATAGAATGATAAAAATTTAAGTTGATTTTAGATTTTGATCAAGCCATGAAGTAATTTAGCAGGGGTATTGAAACAAAAAAAACTATGTATCTACCTGGCACGTCTTGTTTGGTAAAGCATAAAGTGAAGAATAATAGGGTAGTAGTAGGGCGACACCAAAACTGGAGCAATCAAATTAATTGACCTAATTAAATCCGCGAAGTGGGCAACACCTACCAATTAATTTCGCAGATTGACCCAATTAATTTCGCGGTTTGATCTAATTAATCACATATGAAGTTTGATATGTAATTTACATATGTGCTACTGATTAAATTACGCATTAGCTTCCGATTAAATTACGCGCGGCCATTTTTAATTTGCTTCCGGAATTACGCGGTGGCACGCATGAATGGATTAACCAGAGTTCCATTAACCCTACCTACTATAGGAAATTTTTTGATTTTAAACTTCCCGGGGTGTCGGCCATCTTGGTTTTCTGCGTGCGCACTTCTCACGGCTGTCGTTTTTAATTTTGAATTTTCGCGGAAATATTTGAATTTCAAACTGCTAAATCTTCCGTCTCCCTCATCGAAGCTGCTCTCTCTCTCTCTCTCATGCACGGAGCCCTTTTAATTTCGCGCGAATATTTGAATTTAAAATTTTTTCAGATTTTTTTTCTAAGTCCCTGTTTTGAAATTAACTTCTCGGGTGTCGTCCATCTTGGTTTTCTCACATTTATTTTAATTTAAAAAAAGCTTCCTGCGACGACCCATAGCCGGATCTGAACCAGCAACGGCAGTATTACGAGTTCGAAGTCTTAACCAACTGAGCTACAGAACATCGTGGTTGAATGCTATTAAAACTTCAACAGTTGTGTGCGGGTTCGACATCGAGCTTCCTTGTTGTAAACAAACTATTTTTTCAAAAGTTCAAATTAGAAGAACGGAATGTATAGCTTATTGTGTTTAAAGGTAGATACAATTTTTAAAAAAATTAGATTTGTAACTGGATGTACTAGAAATAATAATTTTATAATTTGCAATATTCTCGTTGCTCCACCCTGCTGGGAATTGTCATTGGTAAATCAGCCATTTTCGCGCTCTGGCTGCTTTCTTGTAAAGGCCAAATAGAATTTAATGAATTATTTTTTAGCCGCTGCTAGCTATATGAATAGAAATAATTACTTTATTTTATATAGCGAGATCATAATTACGCGGCGGTTATTTTCAATTTTCAACATAAAATGTGTAATTATTCGCAATGGTTTTTGCTCCGGGCGCGTTTTCAGTTAACTTGATTGTTAGCACAGACAATGGAATTTGCTATGATATCACCGACTCTGCAGAACTTTCTATTTCGTCATCCTCAAATGGCCTAACAGGTCGTTGCCTGTCGGTCACAATTATATATATCAGCAATAAGATAACAGGAACAAGAAGATATACGTATTGCTTGAGTAAGAAAGAGATAAACATAGTAGCAAGTATTGGAGAAGGCTTGACTAATTTTAATTATGACATTTGTCAACTAAACATGCCTACTAATATAATTTTTTGTATGGCTATCTTTTTCTTATAAATTTTCACAAAAATCGACATCATGTCACGTAAATTATACAAAAACTGTCATCATGTCACTTGAAATTATACAAAAAACGACATTTTTACTAAACACACGACGAAAATTGAACAAAAATCACGCCATTACACGCCATCTCACATAAATTTTTACAAAAATCGACATCATGTTACATAAACTATGCATAATTTTGCAAATGTTTTACACTTTTTATAAAATGCATCACTCAAAAGTGACATGATGACAGTTTTTGTATAATTTATGTGACATGATGTCGATTTTTGTAAAAATTTATGTGAGATGCTGTATGATTGCGTGATTTTGGTTCAATTTTCATCGTGTGTTGAATGAAAATGTCGTTTTTTGTATAATTTCAAGTGATATGATGACAGTTTTTGTATAATTTATGTGACATGATGTCGATTTTTGTGAAAATTTATGTGAGATGCTGTATGATTGCGTGATTTTTGTTCAATTTTCATCGTGTGTTGAATGAAAATGTAGTTTTTTGTATAATTTCAAGTGATATGATGACAGTTTTTGTATAATTTATGTGACATGATGTCGATTTTTGTGAAAATTTATGTGAGATACTGTATGATTGCGTGATTTTTGTTCACTTTTGAGTTAATTTGTCGTCATCACATGCATATTTAGTCAATTGTACAAGAATTTTTGTAATAAAAATGCACAAAGAGCCCACATAACTGAAGTTTTGTTTATCGAAATGTAGGTGGTAGTAGATTTTTCAATGAAATTGCGTGTTTTATTCAAATTTATTTTAATTTGTCGTCAACACATACGTCTTTTCGTAATTTTTGCGTGCTTTTATTCAAATTTATTTCAATTTGTCGTCAACACAGAAGTATTTTCGTAAATTTTACTATTTTTTCAAAGAAAGTTGTATAAAAATATTGTTTTTTGTCGTTTTTACAGAATTTAATGTGACAAGATGCCGATTTTTATAAATTTTCATGGGAGATGATGTCGATTTTCTAAAATTTTAAACGAAATGCTTTGGAAATTGCATGTTTTTATTCAAATATTAGTATTTGAAGCTATATTTCACATACAAAGTATCGAAAATTCATATAAATTGAGCTACGATTTCATAATTGTGTGATGTACTTTAAAAAATTACGGTTTATTTGTTAAACGTTTGCAAAATTATGCTTAGAAATAACTCTTAAAACTGTGTTTACATCATTTTTTCGGTACTATAAAGTCGCTTTGTAAAGATTTTCAACGAAATTGTGCGTTTTTATACAAATTTTTGTTACTTTGGGAGTCAACACATACGCATTTTAGTATCCCTTGTTTTATTTGCAAACGATATTGAAAAGCTATTTTTTTTCAACAAAATTGTCTGTTTTTATTCAAATTTATGGGGGACAACCATTCTTATACAATAAGACTCGGATATCTTCGGAACACGGTAGCTGAAAGCAACGCACCACCCTTTCTTACCTATATGAGTAAGAAAAAAATAGCCATACAAAAAATTATATTAGAAGGCATGTTTAGTTGACAAATGTCATAATTAAAATTAGTCAAGCCTTCTCCAATACTTGCTACTATGTTTATCTCTTTCTTACTCAAGCAATACGTATATCTTCTTGTTCCTGTTATCTTATTGCTGATATATATAATTGTGACCGACAGGCAGAGACCTGTTAGGCCATTTGAGGATGACGAAATAGAAAGTTCTGCAGAGTCGGTGATATCATAGCAAATTCCATTGTCTGTGCTAACAATCAAGTTAACTGAAAACGCGCCCGGGGCAAAAACCATTGCGAATAATTACACATTTTATGTTGAAAATTGAAAATAACCGCCGCGTAATTATGATCTCGCTATATAAAATAAAGTAATTATTTCTATTCATATAGCTAGCTGCGGCTAAAAAATAATTCATTAAATTCTATTTGGCCTTTACAAGAAAGCAGCCAGAGCGCGAAAATGGCTGATTTACCAATGACAATTCCCAGCAGGGTGGAGCAACGAGAATATTGCAAATTATAAAATTATTATTTCTAGTACATCCAGTTACAAATCTAATTTTTTTTAAAATTGTATCTACCTTTAAACACAATAAGCTATACATTCCGTTCTTATAATTTGAATTTTTGAAAAAATAGTTTGTTTACAACAAGGAAGCTCGATGTCGAAGCCGCACACAACTGTTGAAGCTTTAATAGCATTCAACCACGATGTTCTGTAGCTCAGTTGGTTAAGACTTCGAACTCGTAATACTGCCGTTGCTGGTTCAGATCCGGCTATGGGTCGTCGCAGGAAGCTTTTTTTAAATTAAAATAAATGTGAGAAAACCAAGATGGACGACACCCGAGAAGTTAATTTCAAAACAGGGACTTAGAAAAAAAATCTGAAAAAATTTTAAATTCAAATATTCGCGCGAAATTAAAAGGGCTCCGTGCATGAAAGAGAGAGAGAGAGAGAGCAGCTTCGATGAGGGAGACGGAAGATTTAGCAGTTTGAAATTCAAATATTTCCGCAAAAATTCAAAATTCAAAACGACAGCCGTGAGAAGTGCGCACGCAGAAAACCAAGATGGCCGACACCCCGGGAAGTTTAAAATCAAAAAATCTGAAAAATTTCCTATAGTAGGTAGGGTTAATGGAACTCTGGTTAATCCATTCATGCGTGCCGCCGCGTAATTCCGGAAGCAAATTAAAAATGGCCGCTCGTAATTTAATCGGAAGCTAATGCGTAATTTAATCAGTAGCACATATGTAAATTACATATCAAACTTCAGATGTGATTAATTAGATCAAACCGCGAAATTAATTGGGTCAATCCGCGAAATTAATTGGTAGGTGTCGCCCACTTCGCGGATTTAATTAGGTCAATTAATTTGATTGCTCCAGTTTTGGTGTCGCCCTACTACTTAGGGTTCATGATCATGAACATGAGCATCTCACCTTCTAAATCTGCTTTTGCTAATCATATTTTAGATTCAGGAGCCTCTTTTGATTTCAACATCAATTATAACATATTACACACTTGTAACAAAGTTCTTAAGCTTGACTTATTAGAAACTTAAAAGAGATTCACAATAACTATATCAATAACTCTCAGTCGTCCCTTAACGAAATACTCAACTTAAATAAAAATATATTATTTCTCAAGTAATTTAATTTGTCATTCCTTATTACAATTGCCGCTTGTATTAGTTAACTTATTGGCACATTCCAAAATTCTTACAGTTTCCTACATTACTGCCTCCTCACCACATTCAGGTTTTTCTGTTTTAATATTTAATTTAATTTATATATACATTTTAAGGGGAATGTTTCATGCCTCAACTTCAGAATAATTCGAACTGTACTAAAATTAAAGAAACGTGAAATAAGATCCACAAGGCAGTAAATAAATTAGGAGACGAGAAACTAAAATCTGACAAATCAAGGAAAAAGCCAAAGGGTGGCGAATGAAATATTATTGTTTATAGGCCATAGACTTCTGACCGACATCTTGACAAATATAGATAAAGAGATTTGAACGAAAATTAGAGCTGCAAAAAGAAGAATGGTTGGTGTCCGCCTTCTGCCTGAATCACTTTGCAGCCAGCTTGCTGTAAGTGTACAGTGATGAGAGTAATCAGTTGTATCTTGTTCTTAGTATTAGTTAGCAATGTTGCTTGTCCAAGAGTGACATTAATTCCATCTTCCACTGTCACTTCAACATGTGTAGTAGTGGATGATCTGCGCAAATGTACGAGTATGTCGTCCTTGGTGCTGGGTGCTTCACCATAACCATCTCGCCTCCTCGCTTCCTTGAAACCTTTATATAATACACTTGGAGCAAATATTACGAGTTCATAGGCGTAATTTTTGAATTTTTGCCAACTAGAAAAAGTAACATTTTTACCCCCTCCATATCTCCGTAATCTTTTACTCGACTGCAAAAATGCATAAGACCATTTTTATTGTAAATTAAATGTAGATTAATTTTGTATAAGGTAAAGTTCACAGTAAACTTCACAGGTAATGAGATATTTGCAAAAAACTGTTGAAACCTAACATTTTACCACCTTTGTGACGTCATAGCTCCTCGCTCCACAGGCTAAGAAAGCGACAACAGGAGTTTTTCTACTGAGGAATCACCGCTAATTACGATGGTATCACTTGTCGCTATAAACCTACTCCGTTCCACGAAAATAATTATTAATTCTCTTGGCCTCCCTACTAATAACTTAATTATGTTAAAGTATAGAAATATATTATACATGATGTCTATTTAGTGCGTTGGTCTTCGATTACATCTTTATCCTTTTTCTAACCAATGGAATGAAGCGATTTTAATGCGGTTGAAAGAGGCACATTTTTAAATTATTTTGATGCACAGAGGGTGTCCCAAAACAGTTTTCCTTAAAAACTATATATCATTTTAAATGGAACACTCTGTATTCCTTTGTGGTGGTTTAAGTCTCTATGGGTTCTACGTCAACCATATTTTTTTCTTTTACATTCCTTTCAGTGTAAAAGTGTTAAGTACTTTTTCATCAATATCAAGCTTTCACTTAAAATGTCGCATTTCCTCCACTTTTGAATATTATATTTTTTATTTGAGGTGGCTCCATCTAGAATAGTGAAATACTAAGGTTTAATAAAAACGGACTATTTTAATAAATGGCAGACAATGAGCAATTATTACAACAATAATTAGCAATTTTGTTTCTGTTAAATTAATCTTATACCTTTTAAAAAATTGATTTTGTTTTTTACAGCTAGTATGGTTAAAAACCGTCCGACAAGTACATATTTCTCTTGATTGAAAGCTTAATTTCTCAAATACACTTTGGAATAAAGTGTAAATTGTTAGAGTCAAAATAGAAAGAATGTAAGGCTGTATTTATACCTGTAATAAATTGTACGGTATTTTATTTTAAAAAAATTATAATATACGTAAATACGGAAAACATTGCAATTTAAACAAGTATTTTGAATGTAACGTTCTAAGTAAAAGCTTAATATTGTGGAAAAACCGTTAAAAGCGATTATAAGTTGGAGACTTTTAAAATAACTGAAAAGAAAACTTAAGGTTGAACGTAGAACCCACAGAATCTTATATAACCACAACGCAATATAAGGTGTCCCATTTAAAAAAAAAAAAATTCTTTGAATCAAACTTTGGTGGAACGTCAAAATATTTTTTAAATGTGTCCCTTTCAACGCCATTGGGAGTTTTAATAAAACGTTTTATTGGAAACACAATAAAGGCTTAATAAAAGACCAGCGCACTAAATTAACACCGTGTATACTCGTATATTCTTGTGTTTTGTTTTTATTAGGACAATACCATTTACGACAGATAGATAGCTTAAAGGTTACTAGAACTAACTCGGTGGGAAGAAATGGATCGTAGGCTGAAAGATAGTCAAAACAACTGTGCTTGGAAAGATACAGATACAAATTCGTATTGTTTATTACGATAACGTTCATAAAATATATTTAAGCGGGCCTCAGCTGAAGACCAGAACCACATCATACTGTGGCAACAAAACAATTCTACCTGCTTGTGATTTCATGTCGCGCGATAAAAAACCTTTAACCTGTGTTAGCCTGGGATGCAATTCCACAGAGAAAAGCAATATTAATACCGTGGTAGCATCCGGCACAAATCGCTTATGGCGTTGCCAGAATTCTAACCTGGTGTCTCAAGTCTTATTAATTACAGAACTTTTAGAAAGTACTTCACAGGACGGTTTATAACGGGATGATGTAGGGATCGAAATGAATTTGTTTTATATTCAACAAGACACGATCGGAATTTATGATTAATAGTTTGCACTTGTGGGAGGTACATCCAAAAAATCGCGATCTGCCAAAACTGTCACACCCAACCTCTTTGTCTGAAGTTAATTCCAACTCTCCCCATCCCCGCGCTGAACTTGAGTCTAGACGAGTTTTATCGCATGCATAAATGTATTGGCGACGTCAATTCTAAAACAAACCTAACATGTTGAACTATGTGTTCCGTTATGTTATATTTTTTAGAAACCTAGAATTACTATCGTTTTGACATCCTTTATAGAACCATTTAAACGTCGATTCAGGAGCCTAAATTTTCAAGCTGGAAAACTGATTTATGTTACTTCACACACAATGTCGACCAAAAAGTGTTAACAGAAAAGTTACAAATTTGTGAGTGAGACTTGTGAGATTTCTCATCATTTTTAACAATCACTTGTTCGGCTCTAAAATGACTATAAATTTCCCACATAGTCAACAGTACTCAGCTAATTTTCAGCTGATTGTATGCTGTTATACATAATGTATGAGGCTAAAAAACGCAGACGGAAATAAAAGAAAGTTCCGTCCGTGCTTTTCCTGTATGGCGATAAATGAAGTTGATTATGTCCACCAGGGTGCAAACTAGCGGTCGTTGAATGCCGCCGCACAACAAGCCATGAATGAAATTGCAGTTGCTAGCGTTTTCGTGACTGACGAAATTAATGGTGGCAAAAAATTAATAACTGCTATCATTTCATTCTGCATGTGCCTTACCATGATTAAATTCTCTGCTGTATAATTTATGGTCTAGACTGTAGACAGAAAAAATTGTTAGATTGCTTTAGGCAAAATGAATACAGAATAAGTTATCGTTGTTCGGAAGGGCACAAGCGGGTAGCGTATGAGGAAGGTTTGCCATTTGTAGACGCCCATGTAAAAGCAAATTTTATTTGCGCACATAACTATACAGGATGAGTTTCAAAGGTCTGTAGACATGTAAACTAGACGCTAGTTTAATTTTTGTTTTTGTTTTAAAAAATATATTGTTTGAGAAAAACTTCTTTCAGTCAACAACAGGTGTACCGCCACACATTGAACTGCAACTCCAACTGCATTGCGATTGTGGAGATAAGCACGTCTGGCTAAGCGATACGAATTTTAAAAAGCTATTCACTATAAATATTTCTGCGAATAATTTATAGTATTCCAGAGGTTCTCAATCAATTTTAGAGAATTCAAAATCTAATTTTATTACGACTATGTTTATGAGTTTTGAAAGACCAAACCTGCCATTATCTTCTAATTACCGCAATCTATCTTAGGATTACATTTCTACTCACCCTGTATATCAATTTTATGTGGTTCGAGTGATGCTGATGAAATCGTTCAATAGTTTCAATTTTGACCAGTCATTACAGCTTCAACCTTAAGAAACGACTGCTATGCCAATGTTTATTAATTTTAATTAATATTTTTTTACTATTACGGATAAGACTCCAGTTGAGGAAAACTTAATATTCAAAAAAGGCGAAATTTAACAAAAAATCAATGTGCTAGATATTATATAAGATTTTTTATATCACACAAGATATGGCTGAGAAAATATTTTTTGCTTCTTCAATATCATATAACTGCGCTCGCTTTCGCAACTAAGCTGATTTACTTGTTTCCACAAAATCCAATTTTACACAAACAAAAGCGTATTGCCAATATGCATGGCTGTCAACAAGATAAGTTTACGGAGTTCAGGTAAATTCAATAATGTCTGCCTATAACAATCATCATCTCCTTGTGAATTTTTACCGATACAAAAAAATACTGGGGCTGGTAAATAAAATCTTAATGTGCGAAACGGCAACAAAATCCATAGAAAGAATGTCTGTATGAATTTTATATTTTTTATTCTCGCCTCTTTGGAAGAATCGGAAGAACACTGATACCTACCTTTTCTTGAAATCCTGTAATGTCATACTAGTACTACATTCAGAAATTTCTTAATAAAGTGGCATAGTTATTAGTTATGCAGATATTTTATATCTCTGCAGTGTACACAATTTTGTGGTTAGTCATACTTAGTCTTTTCATTATATTTCAACCTTATATCAAAGTATTATAAATATATTGTTATATTAAGATTGTTCCATAAAGTAGCTTGTTAAACTCACTTTCCATTTTACACACCATTTCAATCTTGCATTGTTCTTAACAAAGCAATTTTTTTATTTGACTGGGCATCTTTAAATTGTATTTTTAAATTGTATTTATTATTTTTAAAACTGTTTAGACCTTTACTCTGTTGCCGTAGACTTTCTGGCTTTAGTTTTCTGCAATTTTTCTTATCGTGCTTAATATTTAACATTACTGCTTGTTGATGCGTCTCTATAACGATTGCTACAGAAAAAATCCTGTTTACACAACTTGTAATATGGTTAAGAAATCCAGTAGCTCAGCGTGAGAGGCGGGCCTTAAATTGAAATAAGTAATGGCTCGCTGGCGATAGTCAAAACAATCGTACCTGTTAAGATATGGAGATCAATTCGAATCATCTTTGTGGGCGTCACCTGATCTTTATCTGTCTGTGATGTACTGAGAAACTTTAACCAAAAAGAGTCTTCCCTCGGCAACCGGAAATATGTGCGTCTAGCTCCAGATTTAAACCTATGTTTCGTAATTCCTAAACTGCATTTTTCTTTACAAGTAAAAATCGTACAGTAAAATTAAGAACCCTATTAAGCCACTATTCCTAAAAATACATTTACAAACCTGGTTGGTTCAGGAAGAAATGGGTAGAGCAACCATAAGACAATACAAGTGAACGTAGTATCGTAATGGAAGAAGAAAAACTACATATATGCGCGCACCCGCAGTAGGCCGTAACGCAACAATGATAATAAAACAATCCTTAAGAATTCAACCAGCTCGTTACGTTACACCGCGCATTACGTAAAATCCGTAAAAGATGTTGGCCTATGATAGTCATAAGAGAAAACCAATATTTGATAAGTGGCGCAGCGCTCTTAAGACGCTACTGCTTTTTTACCAAGGATACTACCCAAATTCATTTTACAACCTCAAAGATCAGCGGTCGGAAGCATCGGGACTGAGGGCAGATCCTGGGCCGAAATGGTGTCCCCATAGCGGCCAAAAGTTCGTCAAGAACTGGAGGCTCGCAAATAGAGGTTGTGGGTGGCGGTCGGGCTTTGATGAACCCAAAATGGATAGCTTCAAGGTGGCGACGGCGAATTTGTCGTCAATTTACACGCTATATGATTCGAGACCTATCAGCGCTGCGTTAGCTTGTCGAATAAAGAATTTGCACAGAAAGTTCAAAGATTGACTACCAGTAGTCGATACAGATCTATAGGCTAGCGATGAGTAGTTCTCCCGGAAATAAGTCGGAATACAGAACATTGACATACAGAGCGCTGATAGGACGATATGCGGACGAATGATGATCGATATTAAATCATGTGGCAATCAAACGAGATAGTATCGGAATTTCAGATTGGTAACCTGCGTTTTGGGAGACTACGTCTATCCGACGATATGAACGTAATTTACTATTACGTTACATGACCGGAAAGTAGTGTTTTGCAGGTCGAACAAAGTAGAGGCGAGCTCTGGAAGCTTGGGGAGACCTGCAAAACACTTTCCAGTCATGTATCGTATAATATTTTTTTATGACATCCGAGTCCATACTTTCTAACTTACGAATTCACTTTCTAAAACTCAACAAAATATGTGACATTAATATCTATTATTTGACTTGTTCAAAGAATAACACAAACTTGTTTGTAACGAAGGCATGAGGGACCGGCAAAAGTTTTTACCGATCCCTGATGCCCGTTTTCCGATCTTGACCGGCAAAACGTTACTTTCTGGTGAAAAAAATCTCCAGAAACTGTATATTTTCTGGTCGGTCGTAAAAACTACTATTACAGCTCTTCCTAGTACTAAACAGGCACTTCCAATGTCGATATTTCGTACAAGAAGATGTTATGTGATATTTCATATTTAAAAGCAAAATATAATATTTTAATAATTGTATCTTTGGATATTTTCTTGTTACATGTACAAGATACACCGAAAACGTATCTAGATGCAGATATTAGATTTCTTGTGCCAAATGTATCCAGATCCAGATACTAGAACCTTGCACGGAATCTAGATCCACGATCTAGACACTTGTATCTAGATGTTACTCAACACTAATAACAGGTAAGCCGTGATACTCCTATGGCTCCCTTGGGAAGAAAGGACAACGGTAGTTCGGCGATTAGGTACGAGCAAGCGGCGTGAAGTGGTCGCAACAATTTTTGTTGACGTGGATGTAAACATTTGTTGAGAAAGTTTTATGAATGGCCTTTCACACTTGCCTCTCTTTTTGTTTGCTTTATTTTCTAGTTATATTTTTATATGAAAAA
>CALNHX010013689.1:0-12837 GCA_940337035.1 Agriotes lineatus
AACCAGACATTCATATTTGTTTTCAATTAATACGCACTCAAATAATATAGGTCATTTCTCAATTCTGAGCCGTATGATGCGTTACTATAACATACATTGTCATCTCCATATTGACATTTTTAACACTACTTGCAATGTGTATTTCAACTTCTTAAAGAATCACTTCTCAATTTACTGTTTGTAATTTTTACTACAGCATAATTAACTTTCTTTTATATACAATCCTATATTAGACTAGCTTCTTTGTATTGTGTAATTTCATATCCTTTGTTTTTTTTAAGAGAAAACATGTAATTGGGCCTACGCCTGTTTGTTTTCCAATAACTAAATAAATAAAATAACTAAATAAATAAATTTATAACTTTGCTATTTGTAAAAATGAAAAAATCATAAAAGGATAGAAATGGCCCTGTCCGAGCAAGTACATTGTTTCATCTAATCTGCTTTACGAGAAAGCTATAAATCACTTCTTGTAAAAAGTATTAAGAAGATAATATTGCTGTGCGGATAAGGATTGACAGCCAGCAGATTCTCATCAGATAAGCAAAAAAGTACTTCCTTTAAAAATTCGCGTTTCAAAATTATTTCGCTCCCGCTTGTCTCGGACCCAGTTGGCTCGCGCCGAGTTGGCCGCGCCGAAATGGCCGGGCCCAGGTGGCTGCGCCCACTTGTCCCATTACGGCTAAAAATACTATATATAGAAATACAAATAGACTTATATGTGATTAACATCTAAGGTCTACACATTATCCTTTTCCTGTGACGTAACAATTTTCTCTTTTCCTTTAACTATAAGGAACTGGACGAAACAAAAAATCTGCAGTTTTTAGTCAGGTCCGCTTTAAGTATGGCTTGTTTTATAATACTGTCAATGACATTTGTCCAAAATGACAAAAAAATAATGAACAATAACAAGCAAGTGAGTAAGCCTACAATCTTATTTTAAATGTTAGGAACTTCTTCGAATAGGAGAAACGTCGGATTACATACGTCAAGAATGTGTTGGCTTGAATAATGTGCTATTTAGAGCATGCCTTACGTTAAAGGTTAGGTATATGTCAATTTTTTTCTGAAATCTACTACCTGTGATCTAAATGATCTCTTTGAATTTCATTGTAATATAAGACATACGTTTTAAACGCTATGTTTTATATATATATGTATAACTGTCAAATAAAAACTAACTAGAGATATCTATAGCATTTGAAGCCTGTTGATTTTTACAGTAGTGTAGCAATCAAATTGGGCTATTAAATACAATACTAACCTCTGTTCACACTAATGATGATAAATTGCCAACTAACAGCATAAAATTAAAGAGAAAGATAAAGGAATGAGAAACAGATAAATGAACGAACAGTCGAGTAAATGCTGGCACACATTATAAGCCTTCCAACACAGAAGAATCAGATAACTTCACCTAAAATTCGCCAATCAAGGATCAATACATCATCATCGGACATGAAAATAAACATTTATCTTATCGAAATAGTCCTTCTGGTGGGTGGATCATGTTTTATTTTAAGAGGTTGTTTTTATTGTATGAAATAACTTTCGCTACTGAGGAATTCTTCAGAGAACTAAACCGTTGTTGAGGTACTAATTGTAATTTATGCAGATGTGTAGTCATAATATAACTTTGATTACTTAGAAAACAGAGTCGAATAACGTCTTTCAGCCGAAAAAGCTACTCTGTCCCATACAGACAATTTGTAAACTCCAATAAAACACGAATGGTTTAGGCGCATCCCCCCAGTTAATATTTGCTGAGGAATCAGACATTTCTGGAACGCAATATTTGTTCCCATACAGCGACGTTTTTCATTCCACCGGAGTAATAAATAATTTCCTTTTAGTCAAGTCACGATGAAAGCGAAATCAATTAGTATCAAACAAAGCACGCAATGCACAAACATGAAAATAGGCGAAATTCTCAATATTAATCAGGAGGAGCACAAAGTAGGCCACGACTTATTCGGGCTAACAACATAAACGCAGTCATTATCACCTTCGGAGGGCGAGCAATTATGCCGCGCCACATTCATCAAACTTAGTTCGAGAGCCTCTGGATCCAAACAGGAAATAACTTTCCACGCAGTCCTAGAAATCTCAAAACAAACTCCCTAATAGCCTACCTGAGTCAATAAACGCGGGTTGCGCGCTACCCATTAATTCTCACGCCTCCCCAGAACATCCTTTATCAGAGAAAACACGGTGACAATATAATACAGCGACTGTCTTAGCAGAACGAACTTCCAAAACGCGCACGCTGATTTGTTATCACGGACGCCGTGCATGACGACGGGATTTATTATCCTTATAACTGGCGCTGCTCTCGAGAGGTGGCTGCTGGAAGGTTACAATGAAAAACCCCGAAATTTGCGTAATAAATCCGCGAAGGGACGAATTAAGAATTACACGGGGATTAATCAGCAGACTCTATCCAATTAGGGCCAATTAGAACCCGCGTATCAGATCGACTAACTCGTCTTACGTTTTATTTGAGGGTACGTTACTGATAATAACCCCGCTTAATTGCTTGAAAACTTAGACTACAGCCTTGCACGTCTGCGGTGTAGTCGTCTGGTTGTGACCGCAATTGTCCTGGGAAGGACATAATTCAACGCCTACGCTGCAAGTCGGGATTGCAGTAGTTCAGCAGCCTCTTTATTAATGCGGTGTAGTAAATGGTTTCGCTTAGAAAAATATTCTGTCTTAATCATCTGTTATTATAATCTCTAATCTGAAGCCATATTTGACGAAGTTCTTAAAGAACAGGAGATGGGTGTAAAAGTGAATGGTGTGCCAATATCGAATCTTACTAGATATGCAGACGACACAGTATTTATTGCCAACAGTATCGAAGAGTTGCAGCAGACACGTACCCGATTAAATTAGAGCAACAGAAGATACGCACTAAATATAAACGCAACAAAGACCAAGTTCATGACTGTCAGTAGAAAAATAGAACCATACATTAGCAAGGCTATCCAAATAAGAAATCAGCAAATCAAAAAAGTAACCCAATTTAAATATCTGGGATTCCAGGTAAATGCGGAGTGGAACCCGAAAACGAAATTAAAATCAGAATTGAAATAGCACCCGCAACGCTTATAAAGTATGAAAAATAGGGACATCCAGCTATCACTTCTCATGACTTATATAAAATTATACGTATGGTCTGTGCTGCCCTATGGAATGGAATCGTCGACTATGAAAATGAGCACATTCAATAAAATCGAAACTTTCGAAATGTGGACCTACAGGCGTTTATTAAGAGTGCCTGGACTGATAGAGTGACCGACGAGGAAGCACTAAGAAAAATGCGTAAAATCCGTGAACTATTCACCTCAATTAAACAAAGAAAAACTGCTTACCTAAGACATGTTAGAATAACGAAAAGTATAAAATGCTACAATTAATTTTACAAGGAAAAGTAGAGCGAAAGAGAAGAGCAGGAAGAAAACAAATGTCATGGGCAAGAAACATAAGACAATGGATTGAACTAAGAAGAATAGAGAAACATTTAGAAGTGTGGCCACCAACATCTAATAGAGTGGATAGGCAGTCGAAGAAGAATCATCTGCGAATTTCATCAATGCAGTGGTGTGTCGTTACTCTTATTTGAAGTTAAAGATAAATGCCCACTAGTCCATGAAAACACACAAACTCGTCATATTTACACAACAGCTAGCAGAAGAGTCAAAAATGTATGAGACTGTTACAAAATAGAAAAATACTAGGTAGCGAAAATGCATGTCAATGGTAACAAAGCTGATGAATAAAAGCGGAAATGGCGAACACATATACTCTGTGTGTGCCCGAACTTTACTTTACTTTACTATCTGTTGAAGTAGGTTGGTAAAATAAAAAGCCTCTAGATAATTGTTCTCCATACTATTGGTAACATTGAAAATCATGACATAAGTATCTCTGATTGTGACCTTTATCTACAACTCTCGTATTATAGAGGTACAATTACACTGATATCGGTTGTATTATGTAGGCCGTAATCCCTAGAGCCATAAAACCCGAGGGTATTATTTTATTTAAAACACTGTCAAGCTATGTCAAGTCCGAGATTTGCAGGTTAAGTTTAGCGTCAGTCTGTGTCAAATAACAAACCAAAACCTAACTTACTAACTTCGAACATGACATATACTGACAATATCGTTAATATTGCCAAACTTATAACACCATTCTTTCGGTATTTTCAAAATTGAACTATGACTTTTCACGGCTGTCAATACAAAATTTATGTTTTTTAGATATTTAGTGAACTGTTGGATACAATTTTGTATGGCACGCATGTTATTACAAATAAATCACTCGAAAAATTACCATTTTTGGCCTAGCGGCGTCTAGGACTCAACTTTTCCCTCCTGGATTATTTATAATGTAACACCCCTATGCCATATATAACTATTATTAGAGTCAAAATTAAATTTCAATTAGTTTAAATTGCATTGTTTTAAATTATTATTAGCATATTTTAAAGGCTAATTTCTATTATTTGTATTTGAGAATGCTCAGAAAAACAAGAAAATAGGTATACACACATTACATAGAATTCACACGAACTGACACACTTGACACTTAACCTTAAAATTACAATTCTGGCCAAATCTTTCACTACACAGTGTTGCCAATAGTAATTACCGAGCAGAATACGACGTTGGCGGTTTTTAAATCCTTTAACGGAGTACAGCTCTAAAATTCAAGACCTCACAAACAACCCCGCTATACAGGGTGAACACAACGAAGTAGCATAAATATACAGGTGAACCCTTACCTTAAAATAAGAAGATTAGGCCTAAACTCCCAGAGAACAGAGTTGTATACTTAATGACTTACAGCCCCTTTAAGGTTAAGAAGAGAAAACATATATAAATTCAGTATTCAAGGATACCTTGACGTAAACTACTTAATTTGGCATACGTGAGTATCTATTGTTGAACATTATATCCTTTTATTAACTTGAAAAGTGATTATCAGGGGGCACTATCATAGCCGGTCACTGCTATAGCTTTCTCTCTACGCTACATTTTTAACATTTTACGTAATTTCTAAAAAAATAATGATACAGGATGTGACACAATATTGCGACAAAAAGCTAACCTCCCTTCCAGAGTCAAATTATTGTTGGAATGAAAATGGGGGGGGGGGTCAAGTTGGTTAAAACAATCCGAAGAGTATTGGCCCAGCAGTAATTTTGTTGCGAAAAATAATGAAGTTGAAAAGGAAAAAAGGAAGACGATCATCTCATCCCTGCTATGTAGGAATAAAAGGCTAATATCGTTATGAAATTATTTCTGTAAATATTCTAGCATCGTGGAAATGGTGAGATGGACGGTCAGATTCGGGAAGAATTTACGTAGTGGGAGAAATAATCGTAATATAGAACAACTGACTGTTAGTGAATTGGACGCAGCTGAGAAGTGTTTCTTGAAAGTAATCCAGAATTAATGTTTTGATGAGAAGACATCTGAAGTTTCTAGATTTGAAGTTTTTCAGGACAATTTTGGACTTCTCCGAGTTAACGCAAAGGTTGTAAGGTGAAAAAAAAATTAAAATTTCCGCACGTTCATTCTTTTAACTTCAGCTCATCCAGTTGGTAGTGCTCTGATTAGGGAAGAACATTTGAAAGCATGTTATGGCAGTACACAATTAATTTTGTCCCACTTAACGAAAATATTTTGGATTTGGAGAGACAGTAAGTCAACTAGTGCTGTAATATCAAGACGTGTAAAATGGTTTTATGTCAAAAGTATGGAAGTATTCCCGACAACCCTTTCTGAGGAACGTGTGAGGAATGCTTTAGTGTTTGATATTATTGGCGTTGATCTGCTTCGACCCCTGTGGATTGATCTCTCAGCTTGTGCCCTGTACAGAGCTATACACTTAGAATTGGCGAGTGTTTTGTCAATGAATGCATTCCTTCAGGGTTTTAGATGATTTTTTCGCAAGGAGACAACGACAATGGAGAGAATTTTGTTGGAGCCGACAATCTGTTTAAGTCTATCAATTGCAAAGTAATAGAATCTGTCTCATCAGGATTCAGTAGAAATGTAATCCACCCACTGCTGTCTGGTGCGAAGGTTGATAGGAGCAACTAGTGGGGATATTGAAGCAATAGCTAAGACGAGTGTTGGGGAAAACATTACTCAATTATAAATAACTAGCTGTTACCCGCGACTTCGTTCGCGCGAGGTTCGTTATTTGTGTATTAAATAATGACTAATTATTTTCTGTCATTCTATGCCATCCTATCCCCGTCCCCGTCCCTTTCTCCGTCCCCGTCTTCGTACCGTTCGATCCCCTTCCCTTCCATGCCATCCTTTCCCTTTTCGTCCCGTCCCGTTCCGTCACGTACCGCCCCTTCCCGTCCCGGCCCTTCCCGTCCACTCCCGTCTCGCCCCGTCCCATCCCGTCCCGTCCCATCCCGTCCCGTCCCGTCCCGTCCCCTTCCATCCCGTCCCCCCTTCCACTCCAATCCTTTCTTTTTCGTTCCGTTCCGCCCCGTTCCGTCCCGCCCCGTCCCGTCCCTTTCAGTCTAGTCCAGTTCCGTCCCGTCTCGTCCCGTCCCGGCCCTTTCCTTCCCTTCCCTTCCCGTCCAGTCCCGTCCCGTCCAGTCCAGTCCTGTTCCGTCCCGTCCCGTCCCTTCCCTTATGTCATGTCTACCGTCTTGGATTTAAAAATAAATTCCATTTTCGCAATCAACGGCCCAAAAAGCCTCAATGACGACACCCATATCGTATTTTTGTCTTATTTACCCCATTTCACCCCCTAATGGTTGATTTTCGGAAAATCACGAAATACGTGTTTGCTTATTTGTTTTTAGGAGTAATCTTACGAAGTTTCAAGTCGAAATGTTTATCTAATATTATTTATCCATACAAAATTGGAACCCCATTTTACCTCTTTAGGGGTTGAATTTCGAAATATCCTTTCTTATTCCTTGTATACATCATAAAGGGAACCTCTGTGCAAAATTTCAGCTTTCTAGGTCCAAGGGTTTGGTCTGGGCGTTGATGAGTGGGTGAATGAGTGAGTCAGGACTTTCAGTTTTATATATATAGATAAAACTATAGGTTTAGTATAACAATGAGGGTAAAATTAATAAATGTACTTATTAAATGTTGTATTCATAAATTGTAGCAACATACCAGTTTCCACCACTTAGAGGTGGAATTTCGGAAATCCTTCTAAACTGGACACACGGAAAAAAATCAATAACTTCAACCTCTTTTTTAACTTCTTTTTACTTTTACCCCATTTTTACTCCTTTCACAATTAAATTTAGAGTAAAATCTTTAAACCACTTCTTAAAGATTTACAAAACACACATATGCCCAGAAACCATGATCATCAGGAACCACAGGAAATACGAAGTTGATCTGTGCACAATCCTGAATTAGGTTTTTAGGAACTTGTATAGGTAACCTTTCTAAGTAAAACCAAATTGTTACATTATAGGGCCGTATGAAATATTAAGAAATTCGTATATGCCAAAAAGAATGTCCTAACTCAATAAACATAGGAGATATGAAGGGTTCTTTAATTCACTCCCAATCCATTTGCACCTTTAGGGATTGATTAGGGGAAAATTCTAAAATTCGTTTCTAGGTATTTGCATTGATAATCTTTGCAAGTAAACACCAAGTCGCTATCTCATCGGGTCTAAGAGATATTGAGGAACTCGTGAAAACACATTTTTCCCTTTCCACCCCCGTAGGGGTGAAATTTAAAAAAAATCGCTTTTAACCCATTTTATTGTGAAATGGAACTCACAGCAAAAAAATTAATAATTTTAACCCCCCTACCCCTTTTCCGTTTTTCTTCCTTTTACCCCTTTAGGGTTAAAATTTTTAAATTCCCTTAAACCCCTTCCTAAATATTTGAAAAATACATCTATATGCCATAAAAGAATGTTCCAACTCAATAAACATAGGAGATACGAAGGGTTCTTTAATTCACTCCCAATCCAGATTTGCACCTTTAGGGGTTGATTAAGGCAAAATCCTGAAATACATTTCTAGGTATTTGCATTGGTAATCTTTACAAGTAAACACCAAATTCATATCTTATCGGGTGTAAGAGATATTGAGGAATTCGCGAAAACACATTTTACCCTTTTTCACCCCCTTAGGGGTCGAACTTCAAAAAATCCCTTCTTAGCACTACCTTACGTAATAAGTTGAACCTTCTACCCAAATTTCAAGTTTATAGTACCAGTGGTTTCGGCTCTACGTTGATTAGTCAGGATTATGACTTTCCTTTATATATGTATATAGATAGATTGGGGGGTGGGAGTTCCGGAATTGGATCATTTGGATTCTAATAACGCTGTGAAGAGATTTATACATCCTCAAAGGATCAAAGATGCCTTAGGACGACGATTTTGGAGTGAATATTTGAGTCAATTACTAGAGCGCAGAAAAGCTAAAGAAGAATCAAGAGGCTTAGCCGTCGTGAGAGATGTTTTAGTAGGCAACGACAGCACTAAAAGAATAAAATGACCCATAGCTAAAATTAAAGACCGCAAATGAAGAATTTTTAACACCGAATCAGCGAGATGTCGTTGAAGTTGAAGACAAGAGTGTTAGAGAGAAACCCATCCACACACGCTCCGGACGAGAAGAGAAAAGAGTAGTTTTCTCAAGTATCATTTAACTTTCGATTTATAATGTACTAGCAAGATACCCGTTTTTCGTACGGGCTACAAATGTTTGTTTTTTCTTCTAAATCTTAAATTAATTCTGGAGTGTTCCCTCCCTCCTCACTTAATACGCTAAACTAACAAAGGCTGCAAAACAATATTGTAGGTAAAAAGGTTATCCATAACACTTTTATGCTTCAAGTACCCCCTGGAAATGTATGTGTATGTAATAGTCGTTCCCCTTGTATGGATTGATAAAACTATAGTTTTGGTATAACAATGAGAGAAAATCAAGAATATATGTACTTATTAAGGGCCGGTTGCAGAAAGCAATGTTAAGTCTGGTGTTAGCGACGACAAAGTGAACAAAAACGAATCAAATCTCAAATGTTAATGGTAACGAATACATTAGTAAACAAAATTTGATGCGATTTTGTTTACTTTGACGCAACGTTAGCTAACACCAGACTTAACATTGCTTTCTGCAACCGGCCCTAAATGTTCTATTCATAAATTATAGCAGGATACCCGTTTCCACCACTTGGGGGTGGAATTTCGAAAAATTCATTCAGCTCGCCTTATTCTGAAGTGAACCCAGAGCGAGAAAAATTAATAATTTTATCCTTCTGTCTCTTTTCAGTTAACCCTTAAATCCATTTCTAAAGATTTGAAAAACACATCCATATGTCAAAAAGAATGCTCTAACTGAACAAACACAGGAGATACGAGGGGTTCTATAATTTACCCCTAATGCAGATTCGCACCTTTAAGGTTTGATTAGGGCAAAATCCTGAAATGTGTTTTTTAGACATTTGCATTGGATACCTATGCAAGCAAACACCAGGTCGATATCTTCCCGGGTCTAAGAGATATTGAAGAATTCCTGAAAACACATTTAACCACTTGTCAGCCCCTTAGGGGTCAAATTTAAAAAAAATCCCTTCTTAGCACTACCTTGCGTAGCAAATTGAACGTTTCAACCAAATTTCAAGTTCCTAGTACCAGTGGTTACGGCCCTCTGTTGATTAGTCGGGTGTTTGATTTTCGTTTATATTATATACAGTGTGTCTCACTTTAAACGGCACCACCCCAGTTTTTTTTTATATATTATCGATTTAAAAAATCCTTTGTTCAGATTATACCCCTCACTAAATTGTACTTTTGGGGTATGCTGCTTTCCCTTCACGGTGAAATTCTATCCTACTACGATTTAAAATAGACAGCAAAATTGGAGAAGTCGGATTAGGAATTTTTTAATCAAAAAATCTTGTTAATAAAAGTGGTTCAGAATCGTTCAAATAAGCTAAATCTAAAATTTCATTAAAAAAATTTAAATCTCCTTCAAAACAAATTTCTATGTCCAGAAAGTACGAATGATATTCTCATAAGTTTGTCATTTTTTCTTTTATTCTTTTAATTCAATACAATAACAAAAAGCGATACTTAATTACTTAAATAACAGTATTTTCAACTAAATCAACATTTAAGATAATCTCTGAAACTTTTTTGTGGCGTGATATAATTCATTTCTTATTTGGGTATTTCGCCAACGAACGTTTCGAGGGACAATCTGCCTTCGTTATCAACTATTAACAATTAAAAATAAACAGGAAACTTCGCTTTTTCAATCCCGGTAGAAAAGCTAAGTTTCTTGTTTTTTTTAATTGTTAATCGTTGATAACGAGGACCGATTGTCCCTCGAAAAGTTCGTTATTTAACATTTTTAATTTTCAGAGCAGCGAAATGCCCAAATAAAAAATGAATTAAATCAACCTTTCTTGTCGGAAACAATAGAAAACGAATAGAAAAATGTAGACGTGCTAATGGTGTTTCAGTTGAAAATACTGTTATTTAAGTAATTAAGAATTGTTTTCTGTTATTGTATTGAATTAAATGAATAAAATAAAAAATCAAGGCAAACTTGTGAGATTATTATTCGAATTTCCTGGGCATAGAAATTTTTTGAGAGAGGTTTTAAATTTTTTTTGTTTTTAATGAAATTTTGGATTCAGCTTATTTGAACAATTCTGAACCACTTTTATTAACACGATAAAAAATCCCTTATACGACTTCTCCAATTTTGCTGTTTGTTTTAAATCGTAATAGGTTAGCATTTCACCCTGAAGGGAAAGTAGCATACCCTAAAAGTACAATTTAGTGAGGGGTATAATCAGAATAATGGACTTCTTAAATCGATAATATATTTAAAAAATACCGGGGTGGTGCCGTCTAAAGTGAGACACACTGTATATATATAGAGTATACATTATAACTCAAGGTGAGAGATGTTGGAATTAGCTAGGTTATGTTGTTGTTAGGGGATAGGTATACGAAAACAAGTGTAATCAATGTGGCGTAGTTTTCTATCACCTGCCACTCACGATTATCTCAAGGGAAAGAGTACCGGTCATGAACTCCGTGCCCTGGAGAATGTGTATATAATATGGAATATTACATTAGGTCATTCCCAAAATTTACAATCTTTTTCTGCACGTTTTCGGAGCCTGTTAACTCTTCTCGACACTCAGCAAAACGGACAGGGTAGAGGGTTACTGGGTTGCTGGAATACCACAAGAATCTTATCTATAATGTTATAAGATAAGTGTAATAGGGCTAATTTTCAGTCCAACAGACATTGAATTTTATTCTCAGCTACTTGACAATCATTTTGAAATTTTAGGAATTAACTTAATAAATATCGAATTCTTTTAAATCATTTTTCCGTTGGAAGCAAGATCCAAAGTTAGAAATTTTATTGTGCACATGCCTCGTAGACTTGCTAATGAAAGGAAGCACTTTTAAATGCACCTTTCGAGCCAATAGTTCATTCACAATGTTTTCTCCTCCGAGCAGGCTATGTTAGGGTGACATTTATGTTGGTACACATACGAAGTAATTCCATGTGACAAATTAGGGTCATGTTGTTTTGAATTTGTGGTTATGATTTTTGACGGCTTGCAGTTAAATGGTTGACTGTAACTAAATGTAATTTTCGGCGTTTTGAGATTAAACTTGCAATAATGTCAATCAGGCAGTTTAAAAATATGTCATACGTGTTTCATGTCAAAGTTTAAATTCTGTCGTAATGCATTCATGCAACTTAATGAAAACATAGAACAGCATACTGGGAGGAGAAAATATTATGACTGAATTATGTCAGTAAGAGTAGTTAAATTACTTTACGATGTGAATTTCGAAGATTATTACACACAACTGTCACATGACTGATATCATCCAATAAGAACTATGCATTTCTTTAAAATCGACTAATCCCGAACTAATTACCTGATAAGCGCCCTAGGGATGATTATCGACCCCGTAGATGGTGTCATAATTATAAATAGAAATGTAAGATACAAGCAATTATTAGATCAATTTTAAGTCATAATTCATATACAGGTTTGGTGTAATAATCTTTAAAATATAAGCGAAGGCAACATACTTACATATAATTTTGCCCGTGCCAAGAGTCATCGTGCTGGTTGCCCTCGGAACAGTTTTCATTGCAACCAGCACTCGACCCTTGGCGTGTGCAAAATTATCGGTAAGTATGTCTCGCCCTTGTTATATTACTATTGACAATTGTCATAATGTACTGTTTTCTATTGAAAATCTAACTGAGGGAATACATTTAACCGCATTTAATAGAGGACATCCTCAAAGGAGTTTTCAGCGATAGCTTACCAAGGGCAGTGATAATCACCCGAAATAATTTTGACAAATAACCGGAAATTGCGTTGCCTAGAAATAATTTCTTTAAGGTAACGCACTTGAGGGATATTATTTGTCAAAATTATAAGAATTTATCACTGTCCACGGTGAATTCGGGAAGATAAGTTCTTAAATAAATTAATACTTTTTACCGAAGCGAGAAGCCATTTTCTGACACATTAATTTGACACTTCATTATAATAATATGTTGATGGCATTGTAAGTCTATGTCAAATTCAAGGTTATCAGGTTAGGTTTTGCGTAAGTTTTGACACAGAGTGACGCAAAGGCTAACCTGCTAATCTCGAATTTGACTTAGATTTACAGTGCCACCAACTTGCCATAGAATACTACTGAATTTTAATTAGGTAGTTTCCATGTGATTGAAAATCACCTTAGGGTCGTTTTCAGCTACAATATCCCAAGGACAGTGATAATTACGAAATAATTTTATTGCAGTTTCCGAA
>CALNHX010013690.1:0-12808 GCA_940337035.1 Agriotes lineatus
AACAGATGTGGAACTGATGTAATAAAAAATGAATTGTATATATTTCTTATATTTTTTCAGGTTTACTTCGTAATGTCAAAAAACAGGAACAAAATAAATTTAAAAAAGTTTACGGGTCCAAAAAATAGTTTTAATTTTTGTTCTGTAACCTGATTTGTATCTACCTACTAACTTATACTAATGTGTTACGTATTATAATAATTATTATAAATCAAATCATGTGTTTATTTTTAAGTATGCACTCGACTAGAATAACTGTTTGGTTTTCGGTTTATGTTTTAGTTTTTTATTTGTTTTATTGTGTTTGTTAAACAGGACAGACATAAGTTTATGCTTTTAATTTAATAAATACTCGCTTTTTTAATATGATTATATATCTACGTATATGCATATTATTATATTAAAAATAGAACAAATTTTCCTATATCTTATATTAGTATTATTTTGGTAAATGCACCAAAAAAAAAACAATGTTGATAGACCAAACATGGTTTTTTTTGGTGTGGCACCCAAAAAAATTTGCGCCTTCGGCGAATTGTCTACAACACTGGATTGTCCTTTGATTTTATATTCGAAAGTTGGTAACCCTACTGGAGCATTTTTTCTTTAATAACCAATTCCCTGTTTTAGCTAATAATCGAGTTATTAAGCAAATTCACTTTTATTAAAAAAACAATTGATCTCGTACAGTAATTTGAATCAAGTCATTGGTGGTCCTAAAAAGAACCATTTATTACATTTGTTGTTAAAGACGGTGCTCGGAATTTTCTCCTTCTACCTGAATGCACAATTGAGCTTTTCTGGCTTATGGCCTATGATCGCCATTTCCACAAAAACCACGAAATTTGTTAATTTAACATCCTGAAAAGTGATAACAATTTAAGAACAGTCAGAGGGTAATAAGTAAGCAAAGGGCATTTGTTTTAGTGGTCTTCTTGAAAAGAATGTGTTATAAAATGCCCACATTACATAAAAGTGAATTTGTTAAATAAGTCGGTTATTAGACAAGAGAGGTAATTCGTTATTAAAGAAGAAATGTTCAATTTGGGATAATAAATTACCCCACCAGTGGAATTAAAAACATATTGGAGCACCCTATATGCAGGGTAGGTACATTAAAAAAAATTAATTCTGCTTATTTTTGCACATAGGTAGCCTTCTTCCAATTAAAATAGTGTTTGCATTTTTGAAATTTAGTATAAAGAAGTTACAGAAGCAAAAAAAACAACTTTTGCTAAATCGAATGACGGTTGACCAGTATTCATAATTATGTACAAAATAGGTAAAACTATTTTAATATATTCAATAAGGCTGAAATACAAAACACTTAGAATCTGAACTATGACAATTTTCAAGAAGAAAAAAAATTGGCAGTGGGTAGGATTTGAACCTGCTCTCCTACAAGTCTGATTTCTAGTTGTACTATGACTATGAATGGGAGGGTGGCTACATAACAACTTTTCAAATCGACTGCATAGGCATTTGCTCAAAGATTTGTTCAACTTTTGACCAGCATCTGCTTCGAAGACATTCATACACGATTGTGGAAATTACGATATTTAAATAATCAGTATCAACTTCGGCGAAAGACCCCTAAAATAAACAATTTTTACAAAATAACACCTTTTGCTTTAATGGAAGTAATTATTATTAACTTAATAGTGCTCAGATTCAGTTTGGTAAACGCTGGAATATTTTTTTTACCACTGTTGATTTTATGTTATTTTTGGACAGCTTTATTGTTTTCCTGTATGATTAACTAAAAAATATCAAAGGGTTGAAATCTGGTCGCGTTATAGAAATTGAATATTTAAATAAATCTATTTATCGCATCCTGTTAGAAACTGGAAGATAAAAAAAATAATAATGGCTGAGAAAAATAGTTGAGGGAAAGAAGATGAAATTGAAAAACTGATTTGGAAGAACAAATAAACGTAAGCAGTTATACGGGGTGAGAGAAGAGTAACGCAATAACTTCTTTTTTCTACGACCACTACTAAAAGTAGGCCTTTTAGCACTAGCTTGTTTCACTAACAATTACGTTTTATAAATTAGCGTGTTAAAAGTTAAATCAGCTGTTGGCTTTTAGCACGTGCTAAAAGTAAAAAGCGGGTGTTGAATTTAGAATTCTAAACAAGAAGTGAGGTTATAAAGTTATTCTAGTCACTTGTTTCTTTCGAGGTAAAGTGTTTTTTAAATAATTAAAGCATTATGTAATGAATAAAGTCAAATATGTACTATTATAATTACCTTTGACAACTAACTTTGACAGCTATCGACTGCAGACACAGTCACGGCCATCTCTTTACTATGACATAAATTATAACTGTCATAAATGCAAACCTTTGTTAAATCGACATTTATGGATTAATAACAGTAAATTTAAGGCCGTAGAAAAAATAGTGTGTGCAAACTCGCGCTAAAAGTGTTATTGCACTCGACATGTTACATAATTTTCATGTCTCGTGCATAAACATCCATTTTTAGCACTTGTTGCACAAATAGCTCTATTGTCAATTTAAAGTAAAAGTTTCAAACAAAAATTACTAGACAAAAAGTAGATATATCTGTGATCTTGAGTTTCCTGTATGTCATCACTTGTAAGCGTAGGAGCATGCAACTCTATTTTTTTATATATTTAGAATTGCCAGATGTTTTTGTTTCTGGTAGCATAACATTTTTGGAAGGTTGCATAACTAAATTTTTGAAAAAAATAAGTAGAGGAGCCTACAACTTTAATTTTGAGAATATCAACCTACGCTTTTTAGATGTTTTTTACATCTTTAAAATCACCCGATGTTTTTGATTTCATAGAAACCACACTTGACAACGATTAATTTGTGATATTATTATGGTACGGTATACTAAAAAAAAATCTGCAAAGACGTTTACATGGAACCTCTCTCGCGCAAATTAAATCAATTTGCAAATACAAAAAAATGTAGTCGGCTGGGATGTGAACTCCGCGCTCGCAGGCGAATATGTACCGAGAATTTCTTGTCCGCCACTAGATTAATTAAGCCACGGGTGCATTCAAATTCAATGAGTTTCTGCTGCATTATAGATACAATATTATTCTGTCCCATGTCTGGTGTTTACCCTGTATCTGTAAGGTCTCATTCCCGCCAATGATAAAGCCTGAGCTATATGCAAATTATTATTTTTATCTTTTGCAAACTATTACTTTTCTATTTAGCAAATAAAAGAAGTGGAAGTTGTGACACTAAATATTTTGAAAAACCAAAGGCAACTAGGGGTAAAAATATCTCAACATTCCTAATAATACTAAAACAGTAAAATGAACCACTCGGTAATTCAAACTAAATCAATTTGAATATAAAACAAATTGAAAAGCGCAAGTGACTCTAAACAATCTTAAAAATCAGAGGAAAATAAGGCTAAAAATATCGTAACTAGCCCAATAATATTGATACAATGAAACGAAACACTTAGTTATGCGGATTACATCAATTATCTATTAAAAAAAATACCGGCAGTCGGATTCGATCTACATCACCTGCGTATGCTATTGTAACCGCATCAATATGTTACAGTGAGCCATCCAGTCCACTGGTACGTGTGCGACACGCGGCTGTATTTAACAGAACGGTCTTATTGTTGCAACGTTTTGACTCTTTTGTGGCATTATCCTGTTTCTGTTGAGTCTGTATCTGTAAAGCCTAACCTACGTGCAAATTATTACTTTTATCTATTTCTCAGTTAACGCAAAAATAAACAAAACTTATTTTTTAAGGCGTATATTTGTCTGAATTTTTTTGTTTTATGCCAAATACACATATAATGTGTATGCAAAATATCGTCATCCTCCAACAAATAATTTTTGAGTTATACCGCTAACAAGCGGAATTGAGAAAATCTGTTTTTCGTCATATAGAGACCCTGAATAGTGAAGATCTGAAAAAATCTCGGAAGGTGATTTTTTCTCGAATACAATACTGCCTTCGTCTTTTAAACGAGGGAAGTAGAAAATTATAGAAATTTTGAAGATCTTCGAATCAGACTTAGAATCAAATTTATGAGCAAATAATAATAATAATAATAATAAATGTCTTTATTCTTGTATAAAAAAGAAAACAGGAATTAGTTTAATAACATAATAAAATAGGAAATACATAGTAATAAATACATAACAATAAAGAAAAAACTATTATTAATAGGTTTATACAAGAACCACAAGGCGGAGTTCAGATGCCTAATTGTTAGTTAGGCCCTGCTCTGCCACTCAAACCTTGACAAATTAATTATAAAAATTAAGAAATTGCCTATACAAATAATTCTGCAAAAAAAGAAAATTTTTTCATTTTATACAAGACCTAACGCACGCATAAAAAGTAATGAGATAACACAAAACCGACATATATATACATAAAAAAAAATTACGTATGCGATTCCTGCAACAAAAAAAGTCTTTGACGCATCTGTTGTTTAAATGAACGACCACTAAGCTTTTTAATATCATACGGCAGAGAGTTATACATTTTCGAAGCATGGTAACGAAAAGATCTCTCAAATAAAGCAGTTTTGTGAGCAGGGGTTGTAATAATAAGGTTTAAGTTACGGAGATTTAAATTATGAACATCAGTTCGAAACATCAGTTTACTAAAAAGGTAATCAGGCTTTGCTGTTGTTATTATTTTATGATAATGACAAGCAGTTTGTAACTTCAACCTATTATTCATATTAAGCCATCTTAATTCCAACAACTTGTGTGATATGCGCTCAAATTTTCTAACTCCAAAAATATAACGTAAACAAGAATTTTGCACACGTTGAATTAGTTGTAGACTATCCTGTGCGAGGCATGGCCCATATAAGGGTGAGCAATAAGAAAAATTAGATAAAACAAGTGCTTCACACAACATAGCCTTAGTTCTTGTGTATTTGTATTATTTTTAATGAAACTTACTCCAGCCCACTCCACTGCTCAGTTTACTGTTTTTTATCTCTTCAAACATTTTCAAAATACAGGCAGTATTGAAGATGGGCAAAAATAATCAGGAATTAAAACCTTTGGAACGTGTGATTATCCCTTGAGGAAGGCCACAAAGTTTCTACAAGGAAACTTGCACTTAACAATAACATTGATCAAACATCTGTTAAAAAAGAAACGTCCAATTGGTGCAAGAACATAATGAAGATGACTTCGATAGAAGATCACAGTTCTGCGAAGAAATGATAGAATGCTGTAATAATATCGACAAATTTGCTGAAGGCATTATGTTGTCAAATGAAGCAGTGGTCTGCTGTCATGGCTCTGTAACCTCACAGCGATCTCAGAAGGTAAATGCCTGGTTGGTAATTATCGGACGTCGCTTCTTCCATTGGACGTCATAGACGGAACTGTAACTACTACTATATACCTAGAATTTTTACAGGACGAGGTACTATTTGCTACCTCCACATTATGGAGCCGATGTCAGCATTGATTTAAATAACGTTCTTTCTGTATGGTGGATAGCAGAAATAGGTGAAATGGAATGGCCCCCGCCGTCCCTAAACTTGCTTCCTCTTAACTTGTTCTTATACGGTCACCTTAAAAGTGTGGTCTACAAAAATCGACCAAACAGTTTAGAAGATTTAAAGTCAGAATCATAGTAGAAGTAGAAAAAATTAAACCGAATACGTTAGAAAATGTTATAAGACATTTTAAAGAATGTTGGGACACTGGTTACTGGTTAATGGGGAACACTTTGAATTAATTTTTCTGTTTAAGTTTGTCAAATAATGGCCTTTTCGCAAAAAAAAGAGTTGGAAACTTTATTGGAATCGATTTTTTAAAATTTACTAATACAACCTAGCAAAACTTGTATGTGACCAGAAGAAAACTGTAAAAGAATCATGGAAGATTGCTATTTGCAAAATAAGGTTGCATGCTTCTGTGCTTACACGTGACGACGCAAGACAAATTCAATGTCATTGATGTATGAAGTACATTATACCTAGTAACTTTTGTTTAAAACTTTTTAAATGATAATAAACAAGTTACAGCCATATTGGGTTACTTTTTCCTCACCCTGTATATTATTTCTCGTTGAAACTTTTATTAGTAAACCAACTAAATTTCAACATTGTTCTATTTAGTGTCAGTCTCAAACATCAGTTTTCGATAGAAATGTATTAATTATGCCATTTATAAAAACAGTGTATTTTATACCGGGTGTCTTAAAAAGAATTACATCTAGTATGCTATCAACTTTCCATAATGCAATCTAAAATTGTATTTGAAATTGGCAAGACTGTAAGTCTATGTCAAATTCGTGGTTAGCAGGTTAGGTTTTGCGTCATTTTTGACACAAACTGACGCAAAACATAACCTGCTAATTTCGAATTTGACATGGACTTACAGTTTTGCCAATTTCAAATAAAATTTTAGATTGCATTATGGGAAATTCAAAGCATACTAGATGTAATTCTTTTTAAGACACCCAGTACAATACTTAACAGTGGTATTTCCATACTCAATTCTATATTAATCAAAAATTATGTTGTAACTTCTATGTACACTTCTTTTCAAAATTAACTCATCAACGAGAATTTTAGCTTCTTGTCCATGTGAGGGTCAGCAATTAACTTTTTTTAAAATATATTATAACAGGTGTCAAAGTGTTCTATAATTGCTTCTCATGTAGTCTTTAGATATACTATGCGGTTTCTGCTTATAATCTAGAAGTTGTATAGTGAAATATGAAGAAAGTGCAAGGAGAAGTTTTCTGTCACACCAAGGACTCTTTTGGAGTCTACTTGCTTACGTTTTGAGGAGGAACTTGCCACATCACGCATTCAGAGTTAGTTATTGTACCAAGGCTAGCTTTTAATGCCAAAAGATGCATAGGAGAGATGCTAGAAGAGTACGAAGTGTAATCCATGCCCTTTATTAAACTTCTTGAACTGAACTTAATACAACATGCCAGCCAAGAGACGTATTTGATCCACCTACGGAAGATCTGAGCTCGAAATTGCGATGATAAAGGAAGGAGAGAACATTGCTGAAGAAGCTTCCACGCAAAAAAAGTAAACTCAGATTTAGAAAAATTACCTTTTACGTATTTTCAGATAAACCAATAATTCAAATACCCATATTCAAGTATTGCTTAGAAAATTACTAATGCAGAAAATAAAAGGGATACTTGGTGCGGTTTATTTGTTAAACAAAATAAATTACAATAACTGAGGGGACAGAGAGCAGTTATTACGCTACTAGTAGCATAAATAAAAAACGTTTGATACAATTTAGAAGATATAAAGGGATTTACTAACAAGTTTCCTCGTAAGTGGAGATTGCGACACTAAATATTTTAAAAAATCAAAGGAAACTAGGGGTAAAAGTGTCTGCGCGTTTCTAATACGGAAACAGTAAAAGAAAACACTTGGTAAAGCGTATTACATCAATTTTCAAATAAAAAAAAATACCGGCGGTGGAGTTTGAACTTCAGCGCCTGCTAATGGGATTTCAATGCCTGGCAGTACCCCGCAAGTTGCGATGCGGCTGCCTTAAATAGAACGCATTTATTGTTGACTCTTTTTGTTTCTTTTACAACTGTATCTATTGGGTTCTATTTTCGTTATTTTCGCCTGCGCTATGTAAAAATGATTACTTTTATTTATTTCTCGGTTAAAGCAAAAATAACACTTTCTGTTTTAAGATGCTCACCCTGTATACATTATGTAAACATGTAATCTAAATGCAAAATATCGTCTTTCTCCAACAAATAGTTTTTGATCTATACTGGCAACAGACAGACAGACGCAATTCAGAAAATCTGTTTTTCGTCATCGAGGGACTCTGCAACGTGAAGATCTGAAGACATTTCAAAGGCGAAGACGAAGGAAGTAAAAATATAAATAATTATTTCTTAATATAAATAGCGAGATGTATTCCACGTTCTACACGTGCCATTAGTTGTTTAATTATTTAAACATAAAGACTAAGACAGAAATGTGTATTAGAGTTGATTATCCCCCCTTACTTATCTCTTATTACTTAAGTTTATTAAAATTTGAACTACCTACATAATATAACGTTAGCCAACTGACCAACTTTTGAAAAGTCAATAACTCATACATCATATTAAGATAAATTGGACTCTTCAAGCTGTTATGATAACGATCACAAAAAGAAATTCATAGACACTGCTCTCAAGTGCCAAAAATAATAATGGTGATAACTATGGAATTTCATATGAAAAGGTTCCCCTACAATCTAATACAATTTTTTCGAAAATATTCATTAAAACAAATTTAAAAAAATCTGTAGTTTTCTATGAATCCGTTAAAAAAAATTTTTTTGTTTACTTTTATTGAACGCTGTGTATTCGTATTATTGGCGATATGATTACTGAGGGAATGCTGTTTTTTCGATTTATTTTTAATTAATTCACTGCAACTGCCATATGTGTAAGTTTATTTATATTCTTATATACACCTTAAGTATTAAAACCATTAGAAAAACACTTCAATAACATTAAATTACAAGACTAGGGTGATCAGACATACTCTTTTTTAGAGTATTATACTCCTTTCTGAATAATGTCCTCTTTACTCTTACTTTTTATAAAGCAGCTATCAATATACTCTTTTTAATTAATTTAAATACTCTTAATACTTTTTTGCTTCAAACATTATTATAAATCTGCATCGCGGGATAATATTTGACAGAAAATGTTGCACTCGCGCAAAACTTGTTAATGAATGCAGAATGCGTATGTGGACTGTGGAGTAGGTATTGTTCTGTGTGCCGAGTGTACCTACATAAACACGAATGCGAGCGGATTATAGCGACTATACCATGAGTAAACATATAAAATAATATAAAGAGTAAACAGGAGAATCATAACTTGGTGTTCATTTGTTAAATTTTGAATTTATTTATTTGGTTTTAATATTATTTTCAAGGGTGTGATTTTAATGACTGCGATTATACAAATGTTGGTATTACACCGGTTATACAAAGGTTGATATAATCGATATCGCTATAGTTACTGAAATAACTGTTCTAATACATGGGAACTGAGGAATATTACGCATTTTTATTTGTTTCCGACCTCATGTGAATGGTATAGTCTACTTGTTGTTACGATTTGCGTTCTTGAGTGAAAATGAACTATACGAGGTTGTATGAATAGACTGTACATTAGTTAGCCATAAGTAATTTGTATCGTAAATATTTTAAGGTAGAATTACGTAAGCAAAATGGTCATATTAAAGTTACAACAGGCAAGTATTTAGCCAGTATTTGGAACATGCTTTTCTCTGGAAAGATGGAAATATTCAAATCTCACGGAATGGTTAAGTGTAAATTTATGCAGGATTTACTTCGTAAGCCGAAAAATTGAGCGAAGCTAGATTATTAGTACGTGATTAGAAGTGCAACTGTTGCAACCCGGTCATAAAAATTATGTGCCGGCTGGAGCAAATTCCTTTAGAAAAATTGTAAAATTTATTAGGGATTCTTTGCGAGTGTCGACCACTTGACAAATTTTAGCGTGTGAAACCTTCAAGTTTGTAGAATTCATAGAGGTATTATGAATTGTCAAGTACGTCTGTACGTGAGAAAAGTCCAAAATTGAGAGCTGCTCTGATAGGCTCATTAGAAATATTGAGAACGCCTACCGAGTTTTCTTGCTCCAACTGGTCTTAGAATTTAGTTAGTCAATAAGTAACGGTGTTAAACTTAAGTTGTTCTGTAAACGTCAGAAAATAAATGCAAGTATCTGTACTTAAGTGTCTTAATAATGTCGCAATAGTCGCTTTAGTCTTCGTGTACAAGTATATTTTGACTAAAAGGATTCGCGGTCACCCCGACTTTAGACGAATGCGGTGACTCGACGTATTGCTTTATGAAACACTACTCCATGATACGTCTCGTGGTATTTCAGGCAATACGTCTCGAAATCGATTATTTTCGATCGCCTAGTTGTATAATATATGATTATTTCATGAACCACGGACGTTGTATATTAGCTTTCTAGAACACGTTGAGCTGCAATTTATAATAATTATTATTTAGTAGTTATTTGCCAGGTCTACCATCTTTCAGTTCGATTTGAGATCACTTTATAAATATTTGAGGAAAGTGAATAAAGTAAGCTACAGTATAGATTATAACATCTAAGAACTATTACTAATTCAGTGCATTTGAAGGCAAAGAACTTGGAAAATATCAGACTTAAGGAAATTAAATTGAATTTTAATTAGAATTTTAGCTGTAATTTACGTAAGTTTTATTTAATGTTGTTAATTTTTGATTTCGATTTTCGTCAACGAGGAGTTGACGCGTATCTACAAGTGGAGTTAGTTTTTAATAAACATATAGTAATAATTTTAGGATAGATTTAAATTTTTTGTAAATAACTGTTAACTTTGATAATATAAGGGATATTCAGATTGATTTTATTTATCGATTTCCAAAATGTAAGGCGTTTCAGTTGTCATTGCCACAGAAATATAGTCTGTGTTTTTTCACTGCTGGTGGCGCGTTATTACTGTCTCCGTTTGTTATTTAAAATTTTAGTTTCAACAAAGATATCAAACATACTCTTTTTTATTAAAAATTTCTGGTCAGCCTAACACTTCAATAACATTAAATTACAAGACCTGATTGTAGATACATTGACTCGTAGGAGATTGTCCAAATTTGCGTTGTCAAGTACCTTATTCTGGTTCTGTGTTTACCCATACAGCCTTGACTTTAGAATTGCGAGCACACAATTCTCAGAAAACAAAGTTGCATTTACATATTATCTGTTTACTCCCACGCTTTCTGAGAGATAAATGTAATATGGCCAGTCTTATCGTTCAGCAAGTGTAATAAATCATTTTAGGCAGCAACGACGTCTAAATCTTTTTTTTACATCTTGTTGCTATTAGCATAAAAAAGTAACACCACAAAACTGTAAAAATGTAATACGCTCATATTTTGAATTGTGTAGAAATATTTCGATTGACATGTGGATTAGAGATTAATGCTCTCCAAATATGAAATTTCTAAAGCTTTTTTGATTATAGCTTGAAGGTGTTTCCAGTATCCATACAGACAAATTTGCAACGAGTTATTGGAGAATCGTATGATTTAGACCACCCTGTACCTAAATCTTTTGTAACTGAGGACCTCACAGATTCACCAATATAATTCCGTTAACTTCGATTTAGCAGCTATTACTTTAGACTAAAAAGGTAATTATATGGCTGTGCATGAAATTAGTTTGTGCCAGTTTAACTTCTGCATACGAAAATCTAGTTGCAAGCTGCTGGCTAGTAATGGTCTTTAATGATGAATCCTTTCTGATGTATGGGTTAATTAAGTATGAAATAGTGATGCATCCTCAATTTTAGATGAGATCTGCCTTAAACTTTTTATTATAATTATAGCCATTGGCTATTCATGATATATTAATGCAAAACGGTCGCACAAGAGTTGGAAAAACCACATGGTAGTGATTAGTTTTTATACTTAACTGTAATAAATTAATGTTTTTACGTGGTATGTACTTGAAGTGGATTTTACATTGCGTTTTAGCAAAATGGTTGTGGAGTTAAATTTTACCTGCTAGGTATACTTAACTACAGGTTATTCTGTACGTTTGGTTGCCTAATTAAACACTAAACCGAATTTCTGTTCAATCAAAGACTAATTATATGCTCTTTGGTTCAACACATTTTTTATATTGCACCTACAAGCAGATTGAAAACTATTATTTTCGACTTATCTGACATTTTTGTTCATCAGAAACTGAGTTCACCATGACTTGTAATCACAAAGAATTAGTCGTGTTGAATTGGGTGCCTTGATGTCAATTTGACGTTAAGTGTCCTGGTAAAGATATATACGTCAAACTGACATCAAGGCACTCTAATGTTGAACAGCATAAAATCATTGGAAATAGTGAGGTTTTCAAAAATAAAAAATGCAGATGAAAGCCTCTACAGAATGCCATCATTCGGAAGTGATGTAAAACCGTGGGTCCCATGTTACTACGATGTGTAGCATGTAAAAGATCCCTTGCTAGGGTTGGAACTCCTTAGTCTCGGCAAAATTCTAAGTAGGACTTTGACCATATGACCCAAGCAGTCGGTGTCTAAGGTACCTGGTACTCTGCATGCCTAGACCTTGTCCATTAACAAACAAACAAACAAACAATAGTAATTTTTAGCATAGTGATTAGTGATCGTATTGAAAGTACCACTTTTTTTAATGCAAAAAGGTAAACTTTTTATAACTATTTTATTGAAATGTAAATTTGAGCGTTGTAAATTTCGAAGTCCTTTTCAACTAAATTTCGAGTTTAAAAGATCACTATTCAAAAAAAAAAATCGCTTCGCCCTTGTTAATCAAGCAAATGAATGAAAAAAAGGACTTTCAAAACGTGTTGTACACGTAGTTTTTTTGCATAGTGATCTCTTGTAACTCGAAATTTAGTCGAAAAGGACTTCGGAATTTACAAGTGTTAAATTGACATTTCAATAAAATAATTTAAAAAACACGATTTTGAGTTGAAAAAGCGGCACTTTCAAGCGGATTTTTCGTTAAAAAAAGACGACTTTCATGATCACTATGCAAAAAAAATTGTTGTATACTGTCACAGCAAGGGTTTACACAAAACAGATTACCAAATATATTTGCATTATAATTAAAAATATTATATTTGATGCATACATCACGCTGACACTAAGTTGTAAATTGTGTCCAATAGTTTAAATCTCTTTGTCGCGTTCTAAGTACTGCTAATATTGACGGAGATTATATTTAAGTATACGTAGTAACAAGGTACATATATAAAGGAATTTACAA
>CALNHX010013691.1:0-12760 GCA_940337035.1 Agriotes lineatus
CCGACAAGGATGGAGAGTTTTGGGTATCTGCATCTCACTTCCTCTTGTTTGGAGTATGAGTGATTAGGTGCTTTAATTTGGAATTTTGTTTGCAACAAGTTGTCTTGTGTTCATATAACATTGTGAATGTGTTAATAAAATACAGAAGAAAATGGTGCACAATTGTGTTGCTTATAACTGCAACAATCTAGCTGATAAAACCAGTAATATTAGGTTTCATACGTAAGTAAACAATAACCTCAAAAACAAATGCACTTCATTACAACAGAATGTTAACATAATCGCAAATTTACATTATGCTTCAACTAACAAAAGTATTTCTTTAGATTTCCATTCAACCGAGTCGATATTTTGAACTCGTGGATAAACTCTGTGAGATGGAAGGACTGGAAACCCTCAAAACATAGCAGACTGTGCAGTGATCACTTCAAGCAAGAAGATTATACAATTATTGGAGCTCGGAAGGTTCTGAAAGAAAATGCTGTACCCAGTATTTTTACTTTTCCGAAACACCTTCAGACAGTAGCTGTAACAAGAAAACCTCCAAAGCGTCGATTCTGCAACGATCAAGTTGATGAACCTGATCTGTCGAGCCCATCATCGGTAAGCCCTTCTATATATATTAATTCCTAGTTTTTCCAATTTTTTTTTGTATTACAGAAAATTCAACGGGTGGATAAAACAACCTCCCCAGTTAAAAAATTACTAGAAGCCGATGAATTCAGCAAAGTGCAGCATAAAGTTAAAATTCTGCAACAGAAAGTTCGCCGGCAGAATATTAAAATTACTACACTGAAGGAACTTCTAAGCGAATTGAAGAAAAATCCCTGTGCTTCTGAAAATTTAGTTTCCTCAATGGAGAATTATTTTAGCGGTTTTTCTGTGGAGTTTCTTATGCATCAGCATAATAATTCTAAGACATCACCAACAAAGCGGACTTACAGTAATTTAATGAAAGAGTTTGCGCAAACTCTATACTTTTATTCGCCTAAGGCATATAAATTTGTTCGAAAACAGTTTTATTTACCGAATCCACGAACTCTTAGAAGCTGGTTATCGTCATTTAATTGTGGTGCAGGATTTTTTACTGAAGTATTTTTATATCTTAAAAACTGTGCACTTATTTTTGATAGCATGAGTATTCGGAAACAAATCATTTGGAAAAATGATGAAGATAAATATTATGGATACTGCAATTATGGTGGAATAATTGAAAGTGATGGGCAAACAGCAGCTTCTGAAGCTTTGGTATTCCAGATTGTTAGTTATGAAAAACATTTTAAATGTGCGATAGCTTATTTTCTTATTAATAAAATAGATGCTCAACTGCAAGCCCAACTTGTAGAGTGCTGTATTAAAAGCTTACATGATGTAGGTGTTATTGTTCGCTCCATTACTTGTGATGGAACAGCAACTAATATAAATACTTTAAACTTGCTTGGTTGTTCACTAAATTCAAATGAAATAAAACCATTTTTTAAACATCCCTTTAGTGAAAATAATATATATTGCATGCTAGATACATGCCATATGTTGAAACTGGCAAGAAATACGTTTTCGGATAAAAATGTCTCTTCACAGAAAGGGAATATAAAATGGAGTTACATAAAAAATTTGCATGATCTCCAAGAAGAAGAAGACATGAAATTGGCCAATTCTCTTTCTGCTGCTCATGTTTCGTTTAAAAACAAAATAATGAATGTTGAAGCACAAACACTGAGCAGTGGTGTAGCAGATGCCTTACATTTTCTTGAAAAGTCAGGCCATGAAACATTTCAAGAATGTGGAGCTACTGGAATTTATTAGATCCATAGACAGGATTTTCGATATGTTAAATTCCAGAAATCCGCATGGAAAAGGGTTTAAAGCTCCAATGAGGCCCACTACATTACGATATTTTAGTGAAGTTTTCAACTCGGCTATAACTTACTTGCAGTCATTAAAGATGGCATCCCTGGTATGTGTCATCCGAGAAAAACTTTTATCAGAGGTTTCATTGCTACCGTTATTCCTCGCCCAGGATCTTTTTAACAAAGATGAACCGCTTTTATACTTCCTAACGTACAAGTGTTCACAGGATCATACAGAGTTGTTCTTCAGCTGTATACGAGCTCGAGGCTATTGGAACAATAATCCTAATGTATTACAGTTTCAGTGGTCATTAAGACAATTACTGTTTAGAAACGAAGTAACACCGAGTATCAACTCTAATGTTTCGGATTTTGGAAGCATGTGCCAACCTGTTTTTCAGTTTCGTGCAGAAAACAGGTGTGTGACGGAAATGGAAATAAAAAACAACAATCGACATGAAGTCAGTGAAGTCTTCAACAACATTGCCAATTATTATTTAACAGAATATCAAGGAAATGTCCTATACTACATTGCAGGCTACATCGTACGAAGAATGAGGGAAAGCATTACATGTGATTCCTGCTTACAAATTCTTCTTTTTAGGCAAAGTATTAAAGTTGGTGATCACAGCTACAGTGCAGAAGAAAACAGAAATGCTTTATTTTTAAACTGCATTTCGAATGGCGGACTAATTCATGCACCAGATATAATTTATAAAATTGTAGAATTTATTGAACGTAGATTTAGAGCTTTAAGTAAGCAAAATGTACAAAAAAACATTATTAACATAATACAGACCATAACTGTACAGCACTTTTCCAACTTCATGAATTTGTTCCTGCCGCTTCATCCTATCACTGAAGAATTTGTGTGTGAAGACAGACATGAAATACAATTAATCAAGCAAATTGTTAATATCTACTTACAGTGTCGTCTTCATTATTCTGCAAGAAAAATGACTGAAAAGTTAATAGGTAGTAAAGCTAGTATGAGACAGAAAATTAATAAATTAATTTTGTTTCATAATGTATAGGCAGTTAAGTATGTAAAATTGTAAATATATATTCAGTCATAGTATCCACAATAATAATTAATTCATATTAAGAATTATATAAATATAAATGTAACATTATTTGTCAGGGATAGGTTTTAAATAAGCTATTTTACTTTATATCTAAAATTTTTAAACTTAGTTTTAAGTTAAACATGAGATCAATGTAAGTGTAAGGTCATTTCTAAAGCATTTCTTCTGTTATGTATTCTTCAAAAATCTGCAATGTGGTATATGTGGTAAATAGAATGTGTTTCTTCTACAATATTCTTTTCATTTATGTTGTAAGTAATTAAAAAACGTGAAATAAGATATTTAGCAACAAATCTTTATGGACACCATGTAAGTTAAAAAGAGATGGGAATACCCACGACAGGTGAGTTGCATACGTAAGGCTTGGCTTCAGTGCTGGTTCAACTGCCTCCCTTCCAGTTAGTATTTAATTCATTGGACGAGAACAGCAGTGGTGCAGAAGATTAGTCGTTAGTGAGTAGATACGTATATACTTTACTAAATATTATGTATAATGGTACAATTAGTACCTTTTAATAACGTGTTATTTGAAGTTTTGCTTTGTTGTGTTATATTTTATCCAGTTTCCTACAAAAACAACCAATGTCCGGCACTTCCGTAGTTCTTTTTTTAACAGAAAACGATTTAATTAAAATTGAAAAGTAAATTGTTGTATCAGACATCAGCTAAACATAAAAGCACACTTTCTCATTAAAATAGATGTGCTATAGCAAATCATAACTATGAAATAATGTTTTTTTCCATTTCTCAAAAAAACAATATTTGGACTATGGTTGTTATTGTAAAAAACGGCTCAATTAATACTATCAATAGCAGGGGAATGTGCCCCGGATTCTGCAGTTTTCCACTAGTTTTAGGTGAGAATTAGCAAGAACTAACTAATTCGTGGCAGTAATTAACTATGTTCAGTGTTGAGACCTAATTTTACATTTAGCGTAATTAATTTTCTTTAGTGTAGTGACAGTGATATGGACATTATACTCACGTTTCGTTTGTTTTATTGAATTGTTCTGTAAGGTGAGAATATACAAAAGCATTATTCATAAACGGTGTATTACAAATGTTTTTGTTGTGTTCCAGATTTCAGAAGTTGTTACAGATTGATAAAATGGTAAGGTCTTGCGCAGTATTTGATTGTTCAAACGGAAGCAACAGGGAGAAAGTTACTTTGTTTTGAGCACAGTTAATTACTGTCACGAATTAGTTAATCCTTGCTAATACTCACCAAAAATTATGATCAAAAGTTTAGAAAACGACTAAAAAACGGCAACAAAATGTCTTTTTTCTACGATAGTGTCAAAACTAAGTTTTTATATTTTTGTTACAATCGTAGAAAAATAGCGTATGATACACGTGTATAAGTGCCATTAAAGCACTAGCGACGTTAAAAACACTCCGCTAGCGCGTCGTCCTCTTAAACTCGTCGCAGGTGCTTTAAAGACGTACTTATACACTAGTATCATAATATACTATTATAAACTTAACCTAACTTAACCACAATATATAATGCCCACGAAAACTAAATCTAAAACTCTACTACACCAAACTAATATTAATCAACTATACTACATATAAAACGGCCACAACGTTTTTTTTTCGTAATAACAAATGCTCTATTGCCAATGGCCACCGTTTTGTAATACGAGATACCGAGTAGGAGGCACACATTTTGTCTACAGTGTCGACTCCTCCTTTTGTTGCATTATAATCCATTATAATTTCAGGTTTGTTATTTCATTAATGGTTGGAGTGTCGTGCATTGTTGATAATAATATGACTGATCGGTTTTTACTAGGTACATATGGCAGTAAAGTTTTATCTTTTTGGAAGCCAAACAAGGTTTGACCCACTTCTTTCTTTTGTCTGGTAAAACTTTCATTGGTAGCTCCTTCTTGTTTTTTTTTATTGTACCAACTAATGTTACCTTTTTTTCCAGCAAATAATCAGCCAGAGCAAAACTAGTGTACCAGTTGTCAGTAGTTAAGTTCCTATTTGTGTTCTCAATTGGAATCAATCTTTTGACGATATCAGCAGGAGAGTTAGAGACTTGGTACTGCCCTGGTGATTGTTGTCCACAATACACTTTAGATTACTTGTGTAAAAAGTGTTGGCGTCACATAAAGCCAACATCTTTATGCCATATTTGGCTGGTTTGCTGGGAATATATTGGATATGTAACATTTCGTATATTGTTACACATTCACTCATATTGTAACAAAGTTTACAATTTTCAATAAATGGATTCAAAACTGAATGAATAGCAGCTAATTTGTCTGTCTTATTTTTTAGTTGCACAAGTACTTTCTGACAATTTGTTACGCCCATTTTGTCATTTTCTCATATAATAGTTGAAATAATTAATTAGATTTGGTAATTTACATTTATTTCCTAAAAATACATTATTTTACCTATGGATAGGCAACCCTAATGACACCAGTCTTCATTCTGAATAAAGGAACAGTTCTCTGTATCAGTTTGGCACATACATCTGCACTCTTATAGTTTTTCTTCCTTTTTTCGAATTTTGAAACACTTTGATAACCTGAGATTGTGGACGCTTTTGGCCAATTTTCATTCTTTTCCATCCTCGACTCGATCACGAGAAGTTGCTGCCCTGGGTACCTTTGCTTCGTTCAGCTTTGGATATAGCTGTCCTCATTATTTTGAGGGATATGTGAGGCAGGTGACCTTCTGGAGCGCCATGGGAGCTTTTGTGTGTTGCTGCCAGGCGTTCGTTACGTTTTTGTTGGGGTTATCTCCGATCGGGCTGGGCGTAATGCTATTCGTCACCACTCGCAGCTTTTAATTCTACGCCTTGGAATTGAGATTTTTATTCTACGCCATGGAAATGAGCTTTTTCTCCTACGCCATGGAAATGAGTTTTATCACCTGGATTGGTTCTGTTCGTGGTCGTGCATTTTGGGTAGGTTTGGATCATGCGGTGTCCCACGTGCCGGCTGATCCCCTGTTCCCGCAGCCTAGATGTGCTGCCCCTGCATTCGCTGCATTGTAACATCTTGCGGCCTGTGGCGAAGCCGTCCCCTTTCGCCAGCATACCTGGACTTTTACATCTCTCCCAGCAGGCCGTGTGAATCTAAGGTGTACTCGTAATAACGTTGTAGTTTATATTGTACGTTTTACTAGTATTGATTTATACGACCTTTGAATTGCCAGATTGTTATATTGTGCATATTAACTTTTGGGTGCCTATTTGAGCTTTAGATAGTGAATTAATTAGTTTACTTACCTGTGTGCACAGCAGCCCCGTGTAGTTTGCTTGATTTGTGTGTCGGAAGCTTCTGTACGCACTTTTATTTGTGCTTAACGGCTCGTATTGCATTAACCTCAATTCAAGTTTACTTTTCTGAAGTGTCAAACTTAGTAGAATTGTTGTGGCCATTGTGCTGCCTACGGGATTTTTGTGAAAATTATTTAGCTTCCCGTTTTTGAATTTTGATAGTATAGTATAGTACACTATATGACTTTCCTTTAGGAACTAGCAAACCCCTGTGAAATCTCATAACCTGCTGGAACCCCCTGTCTAAATTTTCAAATTGTCAAATTATTTTATTAAGTCAACCTTCGGGGTTAAATGTTGGCATTGCACCTTTTGCTTGCGCTATTCGCACCCTGGCTTTGCACTCCGTCTCACGTAAGTTAGTTGCTTATTTAAAGCCTTCTTTGATTATGTTTGTAGGTTAATGTGGTCATGCCTCGTGTCGTGTCGATCCCCGCTTCACGGTGAACGTCACTGGTTAAATATTTAGGCATGCTTTTGCGAATATTTGATTGATTTAAGTTTCTAAGTGCTTTCGAGGTACCTAGCGCCTCTTCAGGCTGATCTAGTTGTTATGGCACCTTGCGTTGGTTTCGTAGGTCAATTGTGTTATGTACTTGTAACCTTTTGTTGTGTTATTATTATTGGTGATGATCTTAGTAACTTACTGTGATAGATTTTTATTGTTGATTGTGTTATTATGTATATTGGTGGAATGTGTGTTTTGCGTGTATTTGTTGTTTGATTTGCCGCACCATAGCACCAAATAAAGAATTTTACTAGCTATTGGTTCGGTTGTTATTTTGATTTGTGTGATATGTCTCTGACCTTGCGGATGTCCGACCCAAGGATTCGTCTACGTCGAGGACCTGGCGCCCTTTCCCAGAGTTTTGTTGCAACTTCGCTGGAACCCCGATCCTCGCGACTAGTTAGCCCATTAAGGCCGATATTTACCACTTGGCAAAATATCAAATACAACTTTCGCCACCAGGTAAGCCCAAATCCTTTACCCTTCCTCACAAATTAGCTTATACCACAAACGGGACAACTGCCAAAGCAACACATCAGTAAACTAATCTAAGACGCAGATTTTGCATGCAACAGCCGCCCGTGTCTAGAAAATTGACTGTAAAGAATAAACACTAGTTAGTGTTTATTCTTGGCTAATACCTTGCTTTTGTTCGAGGGGTATTAGTTATTAGCATAGATAGTGTAACTCCACGGGTTATTTGCTATTTACATCGTGCATATAAAATATTTTCCAAATGTCCCGCCATCGTGCTCTGCATGTCAATGACGACACTTCTAACTTGATGAGTTTTATGTAGCAGTGTGTCCCCATTCCTTCATCAGCCAAACGCATTTCAGTTTTACCGTTGTTTAAATTCAAATTTTGAGATAAACGCGCAAAATTTTGCCGCTAAAACTGGATTTCATTTACATAACCACGGCCAACTAAATTACTATGGCCTGCACATAGGGAACATCCCCTGTAGCCACCTATTGTGAGAATTTAAAAGCATTTGGTGTGTTTCTTAGCTCAAATGTCAAAATCTGACATTTAACTTTAAAAGGTTAGTTGCACCATGAAATCTCAGTTTATTGTTTTTGTTGAAATTTAACACAATTTCTAATAAATCAATACATAAAGTAAGTTTATTTGTGGAAGTTTTAATCCACGGTCTTGCAGATAAATTAAACGTAGCAAGGGTCCTGGCACAGTAGTTGACAATAATGGGGAGATGCAATTATCACAGGTAATCTTTTGTCGTATTTTTAATATACAAATGCTATGGATGCTGAATAAATGTTGGTTTCAGGCATATCATTGATTTCTAAACTTTGGATTTTCAACCGTAGTACTGGTAATAACAATTCTTCGCTATTGATGGATGCTGTTTGGAGAGATGACAGTTGGGCAATACTACTAATAAAACTAAAATATTCTGCGCTATTTGAACTGGCAGATGATTTAACTATTCCACAGCGCAAAATTTGCCTTAGTGCATATTCTGCTGTTCGGGCATCTATAGCTTCATTGAGAGAAAGTTGCTTAAACTGCATCAGAACTGAATGCTCGTGTTAATACATAATAGAAGCCAGCTTGCTCAAGAAGAAATTCTATGCATAAATAAGTAATACTTTCTGAAGGGACTTCTAGAGCGTTTGCGGTTTCCTTTGTCAATCCTGGTAAGCCCGTACTACATGAACGAAAGGTGCAATGCTGCTATCCAAGGACCGAATGTATTGACTTTTGTTTGAAACGTGTATTTGGAAAAAATTATAAATATTCCCCATGTATGTTACTGTAGTATTAACGCTAAGAAAATTATTGTCACCGGATTCTTTCAAATATTTAAATGAACTAGTCACTGTAGGAGCAAATATTGGGATAGCTTGCAGAACATTCATCTTTTCAAAATTTGTGGGTTATAAATGCATTCTTGTTAAATATCGAACAGATTTAACTGGTAATTCCTTCTGTAAATTATATTATAATCTCAAATAAGTTGAAGTAATTTTCCATTCGAGGAATACATATCACGTTCTAAAAACAAATTTCTGCCAATTTTAAAGCTCGACAATAATCGAATAACAAAAATAGTGATAGTGGCGAAAGAAAAGGATGCTCAATGTAATTTTTAATTGATCTCCCACTTAACATTTTAAAAAGTGCGACATTAGATGAAAAATTGTCCGTTACCAGTCGTAACACAACAAAACCACAATTAGTTAAAACTTGCAGAAATTACCACTGTTAACAAGCTGCTGTGGTTCGAAATGATTTTTACATAAGGCTGTATAGTCTGTAATTTTAGAGATATGTGCAATAAAAATGTAGTTAACATGCAACATGTAGTTTTTTTACAGTTTATTAATACCACAAAATTCTTGTAAAAATTCAACCCATTGCTGCCGAACACACAATTCACTAGGCAGTTGGCACTAACCATTTTAAAATTTAGTAGAATATTTTCACAACTAAGGATGTACACAGAACTGGACTGAGTGTGGAGTGAAAGTTAAAAAGTTATTCGGCGATAACGAGAAGACCTGAACTGTTACGATAGTGATAACCTTATGGGTGACAATGGTTAACTGCACAGCTTGTTTAACCTTTATCAGCAGAAACCCGCAAGGAGTTTGTTGGGAAGGCTTCAAAAAACAATACCATGCTTCTTTATGGCAAAAAACGACGATATTATTTTACCGGAGCTACTATAGAAATTCTCCCAATGTGCAAAGAATTGTCCGGTGCTTGATATGGCAGGTGTTCAAAGCCTGGTTGAGATAAAACTGTTTTGTAATTGGGTATTTATACTGTAAAACAGGTTAAAATAAAATAAATTAAATTATATTCAATACTTTTAACAAGCAGAGTACTAATAAGTGCTATAACTATCCTTTATCTAATAGACTTGTCCGTCTGGGACGCTGTTTCAGCAGCCAAACCGTAAGAGATAGAGAAAAAAGTTATGAAAGTTATATGTTTGGAATGGCCAATTGGCCATGTCAGCTCAGGAACCGAATTTCAGTCACGTGACACTTCCGGTTTTCGAGAAATCACAAAAAGACCGTTTTTCAAATAGAACGCGTATTAAATAAAAATGTTTCAGCAGCCAAACGGAGCTGCGACCCTCTGCGCCTTAAAACGTCGATCGGTTAGGCAACCACTTTGACACCTTCCAGGTCTGGGTACAGTTTTTATTTAATACGCGTTCTATTTGAAAAACGGTCTCTTTTGTTTTTTTAAATGAGACATTTGTCTCACTGGGTTGCTAGTTTTGATTGTTAGAATAACATTTAAGTTGTCAATACATTTTCAAAGCTGACTTAATCTATTCATATTTCAATTTTCGACATTGGAAAAATAAGAATTTCTATAGAAACAACATATGCTATTGTATTCCATATGTCAAATATTTAAATTTGCCGCCATACATAAAATACGTTTCAGTATTAATTACTAGATGTCTCTAGGTGGTGTTCCCTATGTGCAGACCATAGTATTTAATTTAGTCGGCCATGACATAACAAAAATCGCAATTCACAAATCACCAGACATGTCATGTGACGTCACAGAACAGTTGACGGCGCCATCTATCAAACAGTTGCCCAAGTTTAGGCTATTATGCTATTATGGCGAAGGCCAGTGTCACAATTCTCGCAATAAAATCTGTCGTTTAGGTTTATTTGTCTACCAATGTGGTTTATATTCCACAATTAGTTTTAAAATAAAATTATCTAGGGAATAAGCTATTAACATATCAAGTTTGGACCAAAAAGAAATCGACATATTTATATTTTATTTATTTAATATTTCTGTTATTTGACTTCACATCCAGGTGAAATTTGTACACACCCTTCAGCGTGTTGATTTCTAACAATATACATGAAAATAATTGGTTAATTTTAACTGTGAACGATGTCTAACAGATTTTAAAGTACCGTGCTGTTTCTATGGTGCTGCCATCTTATAGGAAAAAGTGCAGCGGTTCCCGTCTTAAGGCGGGTCGACGTTGCGTCCCTCGTTCCATATAACTGTTCTGGGGTCGACGCTGCGTCCCTCGTTCCATATAGGTGGACATAGCGGATACGGTCGATGTGTCCCTGAAGACGAGTCGACATTATGGGCATGGTCGACGCTGTGGCCAACAAACCTCCGTCAACGTTGTGGACACGGTCGACGTTATGGGCGTTCAAAATACCCGGTCGACGTTGTGGGCAGTCGAAGTTGTGTGCAGTCGACGTTGTGTACATGACTCGTTATTAGTGGAGTTAGGATTTCAACCTTTTTGCTTATCGTGTTCCTTTAAAAATCTCTGCTTATCGTGTTCCTTTAAAAATCTCAGTTTTTTTCTAACTAAATTAGGTTTTACAAACATAGGGGCTACAGTTACATAAATTTTATAGTGCCTATATATGCCTATTTTGATGGTTCGCGCCTAATTTCGATATACCACCCTATAAATGCCTTTTAAATATAGCACCGCATATTCCCAACTGCAATTTCTCCCATGTAAATTTAAGATTAATTACGTCACACGAACGGACGGTGGGTCAGCATCGAATTGGGCACCGCTTAACTAAGCATTAATTCCACCACCTTAATTGGCCATTAGATTTCGGATTAAACATTTTGTTTACAACTGAACTAAGCACTTTCAATAAAACTATGCTTGAAGCGGGAGAAATTTTAAATAATTTTGAAAAACTTAGGCAAGTTACCGGGAGATGCAGGTCAATTAAAAGTATAAAATTTTTTTAAATCATTGCTGCGAAATCCTAGATTGTACAAGATACTATAAGTGGCATCAGTTTTTAATGGAGAAGTTCGATCAATCCCTGATTTGGAACCCTGCAAAATATAATCGATGAAATAAGCACCACTGTGTTCTTGCGATGCAGGGAAATCGTTTTGCGGTACAAAAGCATTTGACTGGCAAAAGACATCGTTTTCTGGAGGAAAATATCGGCAAATATTTACTAGTGCATTGTCATTCCAATTTTACTTTATAAAATAGAAAGTAACAGAGTCTGTTTAAGTACCTATTTTTGTTACTTTTAGGACCTTTTGTCTACTTAAATTTTTTTAGTGCCATTCGATCCTAACTTTAGTTATTAGTTATCGATGTTATGGTTATTTGTTATCGATGTTATCGTTGTGAGCGGTGCAGGAAACAGGAACTAATACGAATGCCACCGCGGAAAAGTTAAAAAACGGAATCCACCTTATAATTTAGACAATTTAACTGGTGTCATTGTCAACCAATGGCATTCTTCAATTTAAAAATAAACTACCAATCGAACGATTATTTTAGTGACAATATTTCGAGGAGCTTTATTTCAGCAACAATTTTTTCTGTAACTATTTTTAATGAAAAATAACTAGATTTTAGTTTTAGAAAAGCCTTGTTTGTTTGTAAAAATGTTGCTAGGATCGGTTACAATGGATACAATTCAAAGGCCACTAGTTGTGTGAATTTATAATTTTAGGAGTATTTCATTGACCATTTTCAATAATTTAAAAGCTAAATTGTCAAGACTAATACGACTCTAGTTCAAAATACTGCCGACAATGTTTGCTCTTCAACAACACGTGTGATGAGACATTTAAAAGGAAAGGAACTAGCAACAAGCATAAATCAATGAAAGCGGAAATAAACTCGCTTGAAAACGCTGATATCTGTTATGAAATATTATGTCGTGACACAGTAAATTCAAAACACTTTGCACTTTAATCGTAGTTCCTAAGCAATTATGATTGTATAAATAGAACTTTTATTTTTGTAATAAGTCAATAGACTATTATGGCTCATTCTTTGTGCTCAAAACGTTGGGGACAAGAACCAGTGCAAGAAACAACTTGATCCAGCCTCCAGGCAATTCTGTTCAGTTATCCAAAAAAATCCGAATGCTTTATGACGATCTCTTCGGCTGCCGAAATGACCTTGAACATTTTAAAAATAATAATTCTTTAAAACTGATAAAACGATTCAAATATGCAGCTGTCAGCTACTTTTTGAAAAACTACCCAGAACTCACCA
>CALNHX010013692.1:0-12749 GCA_940337035.1 Agriotes lineatus
CCATTATCTAAATAAGCTTTATTATGCTGTACTACACCGTTACAAGATGGTCATCTTATTTGTCTCTTCTCTATTTTTGGTTGTATTAGTTACACTTGGAAAATACGTTTTGTAGTTTTATTTGGAATGTTGGTTATCCTATTAATGCCAAAAATTCTTCCCAAAAACAGCACTAATTTCACACGTCTGTATTTTGCATGTTAAATAGTGTCTACAATTCACTTTTATAGATCAAAGTTAATATGTAAGTATTAATAATTTTCAATATCCCATTATAATTTATAAATGCTCCAAGTTAATTTATTGCGCCTGTTTGTTTCAGTTTATTATTACTAATTTTTGTTTCTTTGTATTATGTAATTACTTAAAATGAATGCGGAAAAGAAACCTAGGTATTTCATTAAACGCAACTTGAATTCGACACCTGCTGTATGCATTTGATATTTTCGTAATAGCACAAATCGTCCAACAGCAACAAAGAAACATGAAAACATGGAAAAATGAGGTAAAATAGAGGGAGATGTTTATAAATACAGGGAAAGCGCAATAAATATATTATCAAATCAATAACACGCTAACTCGGAAAAAATAACTAACCATCAAAATAAAAGTGCACCTATATAGGACCTCAACATCCAGCTGAATCTTGGGCAATAGGGAATTAAAACACTTAAAAATAACTACGTCTGAAACGAAATATGTAGGGAAAAGAGGAAGGGGCACAGTAGGAAATATCAGAGAAGAACTAGAATTTGATCCACTACAGGAAGTAGAAACAAAAACAAAATTGGTATGGACACCTGCTTCGTATGAGCAATGAAAGATACTCAAAGCAGATCATAGAAATGAGAGCGACGGAAAAAGACCTAGTGGGCAACCCCGTACAACTTAGGGAACAATAGTGAAGAAATGGCCAAATAAAAGAACAACAGCTTAAGCACTTGTTACGTGGCGAAAGCCTATTTAGCGTTAGAAGTTAATTTGTTGCATATATTTACTCGCATGAACGCATCTTTAGTTGTGCTCGTTAATCATGTGAAGGGTTCTTCAGTCGCTGTCCGCAATATGCGCCGATAGTGGTTATCTGCAATAACGTACAAATATGCTGGGCTTTCTGACAGCGCGCGCGGATTTTCTCTGTCCGTTGAAAAGCTTATCTTGTCAAGCAGGCGTCTTTTGTTTCGGATTTTCGAATACGAAACGACTTGTTGGAGCTCGAATAGCATCATTTTCCTTGCGTGACCTCAGTTTGGCGACTTGTATGCAATTTTCGTGCCCCGGAGTTAGGCCATTAGCTTTAGGTATTGGAGAGATTTCTTTGTTGAAGCTTTGCTACTGCGGGTTGTAGGCTTGGAGCACGTATTTTGGGGCATATAAAGTCCACGCCTATTAAAGGGATCATTCAATAAAACTTGTTAACCGTTCTCGCCATATATAGACTGCATTTCAGGCTTCTCCCGCCAGGTTCTAAAATTCACCGATACAGCCTGTCTTGGGTGGCGTGCCTTCCTTCCGTCCTGTGAGCATCATTTGACCTTGATTTACTTCGCCTGGGCGCCATTTTAGTTTTGGTCTAGGCATCAGTTTGTTGCAACCCCACCCATAACTGAAATAAACAGTAACGGACTACGTATACTGCCCTGACTAAATCATTTGGGGGCATTTTTCATCCATTGTAATAATATGTTTTGTTTCTTGGTTAATGCTCTCCCTTTTTCTCCAGTGCTTTCCATATTTGCTGACGTGGCACTATATCAATTGCTTTCTGAAGATCAATTGTACCTGGGTATATTTTTTGCTCATGATTTAGTACCTACATTTGCTTGAGGCAGAAGATTCAGTTTTGTGAGTTTCTCTTTGATCTGAATCCTGGTTGACCTGGTTGATTGTTCTGTGATACTTCCAATTCTTCAGTTGCCCGGTCATTCTTGTTATCCCAGTTATTGTGCAGCGGCATAGTTATTGCTCGATCTCGGTTTCAATTCTATGCTTATAACTCGTATTGGTAGTGTAATTCCTTCTTTTCCCATATATTTCATCATTTTAAGTTTTATGTTGTCGATTCCAGCATCTTTCCCTACCTTCAAACTATGTTGGTAATATGATGTATATAATTATTATTATTACAATTCAGGTCGGCAACATAGCTGGTAATATCTCCGTACCTCTATGTACCTAGTTTTGCATAGTGAAGAGTTTTCATCAAAATATTTGAGTGATATATAATTTAAATAATCTATGTTTAATCAAAATATGTAATATAGAATCCTTTATGCCACCAAAAACAAAGTCTCAGAACTCAAGAGTTTATTTCTACATGCAGCTTTTTCATTTTGCTAATTTGTATTGGTATCAATGAAATGTACTCTGATGTGCCTCATAAAATAAGAAATGTTTTAATGTAGGTGTCTGAATTGTTTCTTACTGCAACGCACATTTGCTCACTTATCTGCCCTTTTTCTCTTTTTCTGTGTTTTCTTCATCTTTCTTTCTTTTTATGTATATTGTAATGATATGAATACAGTGGTATAAAAATCAATTTTAAAATAGAATTAAGGGATTACAGCAGTTGGATATTATAGGGATCAATTTGAATATAAATTGGGTATTTGAATAATTGGTATGTAATTAGGAAAGAAAATAGAATTTATAATTGAACAATATGAGGCTAATTGAGGAACAGAAGGATTCGAATTTAATGTAATATCTAAATATGAAATTGGAAGATAACGACACATACTTAATCGAGATACATTATTGCACATAGAGGGTAGAAATCAAAATAAAGCTTATATAGTGTGCTGGAAGGAAAAAATATGATATCGTTAAGGACTTTGTTTTGATTATTAATATAACAAATTTGAAAATAAAAAGCTGTAATTAATTTGTGTAACAAGAAATGATGAAATAAACCCTATTTTAAAACTTTTTTAATATATATGAAGTATAAAGGGGTTACAGTTTAATATAAAATATGTAAGTAGTGTACAAGAAATAAAATAAATTTCAAAAATAAGAAGACGGAGGAAGACTGAGTATATGGTGAGAAACTAACCTAAAAGCAGGACTAATCTACAAAAGATAATAAATAGAAAGAAATACAAAATTAAGTTAATTGTGGAATTACATTTGACATTGCACATCGATTGAGTTGGATTGCAGCGAGCTGTTGGCACGGAAGGAGAGTTACGAGGAGATTGATGGCAGAGTGAACATGTTTAAATGATTTGGCAATTGAGGTCTGGTGTCTTGTCCTTGTACAGGGTCCTTGGTGCTGAGCGGTGGAGTACTTTGGAGAGTGGTTTTGGATACGGTGTTGGAGATAAGTGACTACGACTGGGGTCTGTTTGGGTCCATGGGTGAGGAAGCTTCTGTTTCTGATTCTAGGCAGTTTTGACGACTTTTTGGTTGTCAGTAGAGGCCTTCACCGTGTTTATTGGGTGTAGCAGTTTTGATCGATAGCAGAGTGGGACGAGCTGGTTACTGCGGAGCACATTGATATGTTCAAATGTTCAAAGTACATGGGTTTAGGTATTTAAAATAAGCACTGAAAGAAAGTAACGATTAAAAGTGAATTAATTATTAAGGAATTACTTACTCTTTGATATTGTTATATAACAAATATAACTATCAGGTATTTGTTATGGAATTTTCAAAGTTGTTTGACAGAACTTATTTTGAGTTGTCAAAATTAAAATCGGAACATCAAATTTTAAAATAAGCAATCTAGATAAAAGAAATCTACACCTGATTTTCAGGAGTTAGCCAAAAGAATAATTTTTAATATTAAAAAAAATAAACAGGGAAATTTAAATTGACTAAAAGATAATCATAAACATATACTCATAGGTAAAACAAAGAAAGAGCCTGAACCATTTCATAATTTATGGCGCCGCAACGTGGAGTAATTTCAATATTTTTGTATTGTTTTTTGCTAGTAAGCTTATTGGAATAACTATTAAACGTTAAAGTAAGAACAAACTGTAGAACTTTTTTTGCACATCAGTGGAAATTGACAGGTGTGGAAGATGAGTATACTCTTTTATTTTTTAAGCAAAGGTGTGAATGAGACGATCTGCTACTTCTGAAGTTAACAAATAAGAAATGTTTTAAACTAGACTGGAATGACTTTTAGGAGCTTTTGTTGACATTTAGGAGTCGAACAAAAGGCTTAAAGAGGTGAAATTATTACGAAGAACAACTTTCTCTTTTCCATGAAATCGATAAGAATCTGTGAAATCGTTACCATTATTTGTGGCATATCTAACATTAGTCTCCGGCATTGTCGAATGCGTTACGGTTAATAGGAATTTTTCTGCAGTATCACAATGCCCGTTCTCCGTCCTCAAATATGCGCTTAGACATAATGTATACGGCAAGACATAAATAGGTGCATACTTCCTGTATACACATTTGACTCGTTGTTTATTTACGGTCGAAATTCGCATTTTCCCGCCACGAGATATGCTGTTAGTTATAGTTTAGCTATGATTTAAACAGGCCTTAATGGGGCAATAAATACAACCGTTTCAATACACGACAACGATCATAGACGCCGCAATACATTAGAAGCAAAATGGAAGAGCCTAGCGTCATCTATAGGCACCCAGATTCCGAGGAGATATATGGCTGCTGCTGCTTGAATCATTTCATAAATTTGGCTGCTCTCTCGATCTGATATTCCTTGTGGGTAAAGTGCATTGTTTAGTTGCGCATACATTTGTAATACCGTAAATTATATTCCTTGTTCGCGTCCAAAATATTCATTATTACCATACCGCCCGTTTAATGGGGTTTATAGCTCGTCGTTTGTACCTTAAAATTAAATCTGTGTTTACATGCAAAATTAATTCGTATCCTCTAAACTGACGGCTGCAACTGCACACTCACTCGATTTCCATTTATATAAACGTCTTGTGACAATTTGATATAGCTAATTAAGGTAATGTAAAAATGGAATGTTAATTTACAAAAAATTTGTAACCAATGTAATCTTGTTTAAGTAACCACAAACAATTATTTTGCGAATACTGCAAGTACACTTCAATAATTTTAATTGTTAGCATCAAATTACATCGTTTTAGGAAAGCGTTTGTAAAGCTGTTCCAGGAAATATAGAAAACTGGTAAAAAAATTACATTAAAAATATCAGCAATAATTATTAGTATAATAATTAAGGCGAAAGCTCGTTGAATGACAGGCGGTTACGTGCCACACGCGTAATTAACGTGAGAATTATTAGGTATATAATACATGGCCGTGTCAAGGTTCCTTCATTGGAACATGGTCGCTGTGTAAGCACAGTATTAGCGGTTGGGTTGCCATCTGTTACCGGTTGTCGAAACAGGTGAGAAATAACAAGAATTTTGCTTTCAATGGTTTGGCAGAAAAAAGGTAGAGTCCTTTTGCGGAAAGATTCTGTTTGTTTTTGTGCTCCAAGTTTACCTCGTACTTTCCAATTTCGTGAATTATTATGTGAGGAAGCCTTGCTTGAAAGCAGGTTAGAGAATTGGACACATTTTTGGAATTTTCGTCCACGTTTTAGGGCGGGTTATCAACACAGAAGTTCTTTACCATATTCGGTTCGCCTGTAATTATACCGGCGTCACCTATAAGGTGAAATATTTTAATTTCATGGTACAAGATTAACAACGATTCCGGTTGCTTGTTGGGGTTTACTACTTCAACCGTCACCCGAGGCTTTGGGGGTTTCGCTGATCAGAAGAGCATCAGGAGAGCACAGTTTGCGTTTAGAGCATCATCCCCGGAGGTCTTCGTGAATGACGTTGGCTGGTGTTGGCTGCCTGTAGCCACTGCTGTAAGCTGTTTGTAGCCATTCGGTTTACATATTGAAACCGCGTCTTCGAGCCCGTTTGGGGCCATGGATCATCACATCAAGCACAAACGTAAGCACTCACAGATAAGTAGTGCAAGCTTATAAATAGTGCTTAATGATTTTCGTACCACAAACTCTATATAATAAACTATAACCGTGTCTAACAGGAAACGCCATCTTTTATTGGTTCCCTATTTATTTGTGTAGATGTAACGTACTAATTGTTGCTACGATAACCTTAAATTGGGGTGCAACTTTTGAGTAGGGAATGCATGTATGATATTTCTGTACTCGTTACTATATGCATACTGTGTTTAATAAATCTAATGCACAAACTTCTTTCAGTGTGTAAGTTTGTGCTACCTTCTATATTTTAAATGTTGTGTAATTGAATGCTGCGATTTACGCTGAGTTTATATGTTCTTGACCTATCTGAGAATATTTGTTGTAATTCAAAAACTTGTTGGTGCTCATGTTATCCGGAAATTGCATCATTTAAAGGACTCATATATATTCTGGTAGAGTTACAATATTGGAATATACTTAGGAAAACTAAAATAAACAGCTATGACTGCTAACTAGGCTTTTATTACGTCATTCGTAGCTATAATACACGTATTTTGCAAACTTCATAAATTTAAAAATTATTCCGTAAACGTACAAGTTGATGTAGATAATACGTTTCCAGTTTATGCAAAACCTAAAAATAATATTGGCAATATCCAATAAATTTTCTAATTGCATAATAAAACATTCAATATGGTTAAACCTTACTTTGATGTTTTTTTTGTAGCAGGTTAATAATACGTGTTTCAGCTAGACCAGAGCGGAGTGGATTACGATTCAGCTGCAGCCTTAAATTTCATGTTGAAAAAGATTAAAATTTCAGGGCGCCAAGAACCTAATAAATACCTGAACTTGAAGCACTATTGATAGCCGCGGACGCTACTGATTCCAAAAAAGCGGGAACAATCTAATCAACAACCTAAAAAATACTTACCATTAAGGATTTGCAAACATTTTAATATGTATGTGAACTACATTAGCATTTCAACGCGAAATATACTCATGGGGCCATAATTATATATAACAAAAATGAGATAGACAAGAAAACAAGCTGCTTGAGAAAGGAAGAGATTCCCATATAAAAAATAATTTTAGAGGGCATATTTAGTTGACATACACGAACATTAAGCCTACTCAATATTTGCCTATATGTTTATCTCTTTCATACTCAAGCAATCCATTTCGTTTTTTGTTCATTCTATCTCATTGCTGTTGTATACAGGTTGCTTAAAATTCTAGGGAACATGACGTTTCCATGATTTGGAAAAGGATTAAATACTATTGGCCATAAACTGAAATAGGAAGTGCAATATTTACTTTGGTAGCTAGACAATAAGTAGCTGTGGTACCTACTCGTCTCTTAGCTACCAAAGTAAAGATTGCATTTTCTATTTCAGTTACTCGTATGGAAAATAGTACGGAGTGATTTTTTAAAAACTCAATTGCAGCAGACCCTGGATAGCCTGAATGAGTTGGCAATACTGAAATGTATTGTTGGTGACAGTGTAAGTCTACGTCAGACCCAACAGCGAGGGACTTAACCGTTGCCTTGGCAATTTCTACACGAGTCATTGCAGAGATACCGCAATCCAAGGTGAGCATATTTTTAGGGCACGTTGTAGTATTATAATTTCTAGGTAGCTTAATAGAGGAAATAATTGTAGCTCACGCGATAAGCGGTCGCTCCAGTTTTGTGACAATTGCGCTAATTTAAAGAGCGCTTAGCTACGTAAATTGAACCAGGTTTTTATGCAAAAATTGCGACAACGGACATTCAAATCATTTAATGTTCATGGTTTTAAAGACATACCTTTAATATTGTTTAAATGTATATGTGCGGCAAACACTGTTATCCTCACGTTGTGTAAATATATATGCGAATAGCCCCGAGCTATTGCGCGTAGGTTGTCCATTCTAAGATTCCATTTATGTTTAGTAATAGCCATTTATACCAGAGTTTGGTCCTATTTTTATTGCTTTCTGTATGGTTTTATATGTGCGTTTTAAAGGTCAATCTGTATGTCAATTTTCTACACATACTTAGGAAACAACCTGTATTTGTAGGTTGACATTAGATAGTTTTGTGTATATTGTTTGACGTTAGTTTCAGCCCGAGAATACTACAGATGCAGACCAGCTTCATGTCTTTGACAAATAGTGATTCTCCATAGCCTGGGGACTGGGGAATATAAGAGTTTCATGCATAATGAGCTACCTAGATAACGAATAAATCAAATTAATCTCTAAAATACTACGGCATACGAGACGTATTATTTAATTTAACGTCCCAACGAAAAGGCTAACAAATGTACCATTACATAATGCTGGGTTCCAAAAGCAAGACTGAATATATCTATAATGGTTAAAGGCGCCAATACATTTTCAATCAGGGTTATTGCGCTTAGATAGCATCGAGAAGTCATACACTTAAATAGCGTAGTCAGATTCCAAATAACCCTTAAAGAAAAAGTACAGACGGTCAGGTTTCAGCACCGAAATAAGATCTACGAAAACAGTAACTATGTAATATATTTATTCTGTGTTAATGCAAAAAATAGCCAGTACAGTGATACCTCCAAATAATGATTTCTACTTGGGGTGCACCTCAAATATTACTTATGCTACAAGGTTGTACTAGGGTGCCTTGATGCCAATTTGACGTATTTGTCCTTTAGCAGGGTATGGACAGATCGATGTCTCCTTTCACTCGAAAGTACTTTAGAGTGAGGGGACAAAACGATTTGTCCGTATCCTGATCGTTATCCCCTCTCACTTTAAACTGCTTTAGAGTGAAAGGAGACAAGGATTTGTCAGTACCCTGGTAGGGACAAATACGTCAAATCGACATCAAGGCACTAGGTTGTACCAGCATACATTATCACAAACTTAATTTAGACAACGAACAATTAGGCAGTGCAATTAAACTTACTTTAATTAGACAAACTAGAGAACAACTGAAGGCCGGATGATGGCATTTCAACTAAATATCATTAAGTAAATAATTACCGGAGGATTCTGACTGGGTCCACCGGTATTGCTTCCAATCAGCACTTTGGCGGTGTCAAAACGTTTAAAATACAGAGCCAAAAATGATCACATTATCAGTGGCCTACAGGAAAGGCTCATATTTCAGTGATCCTGATCGATAGTTACTTAGCTGTCCTGCAGACGCCTGCAATTATGTGGGCTAAGGTCGTTTCAGGAGACGAGAACCATCACCCGTGATTACAGCAAATCAGGAATCGAACACAGCCTCCAATAGGCGAGAGGGATCGATAGGACCCAACGCGAGCTGATCCAGACGCTCAAAACTTGATAAGGGCCACGAAAATGGAACTAAACTTTTCAAAAGGATGGGTGACAGGTGCTAATAGGAGCCGCTGGTAGGTACGGCTAGAAAATCTTTAAATAAGCCAAATTTTTTTCATGCGATAACGAATATACGAAAGCTTAAAAATAACTCACCTTAACAATATGGGCCATGTGCAGGAACATTTTTGCAAAAGCTTGCTTGTACCGTACTCCGCTACTTGGCGCGGACCTTAAATGTCCCAATTTCGTTTCCACACGAATTCTCCGACAAAACGATGTAGAACCCACAAAGAATCAAAGTCAGACTAACTCCTCCATCGGATTATGGAACGTGAAAAACCGTGCAAACTGCTTGCTTCGCCATGGGAAGAAGCGCCGAGACGCTATGAGCGCAAATTCCGAGCAGCACCAAAGAAGGTCATTGCCAAGTGCCAACCTAACAAATTTCGACGCGCGTAAACCGAATGTTAGTACTAAGGTGCGTTCATACAGTATCAAGTGCTAAGAGAGCGTTTGTACAGTAACAATGTGAAAGATAAGAAATCTTAATATGTTATAGAGGCGGGTGCATGGCAGAATTCGAACAATACATTAGTAAATTAGCATTATTTAAAATTTAGCGACTGATAAACAAGTTAAAACAATTGAAAAGTATCTTCATCGTCGGCATACGCAAATAGACAGACTTTATGCATTCGATGATTGAGAGAACTTTAAAAAAGAAAAAGTTTAATGTACCTGTCGATGTTGAGGCATGTAAACATGTTCGGCAAAATCCACAGTCGTATTCAATCAAGTATATAAGTCATACTTTTTTTTAAAATTATTCGTATTCTAATTATCTTAATTGAATCATACCAGGCATAAAAGCAGGACATACGTGCCCTACGATATAATGCTAGTGGTTTTATAGAAGGTAAGCTAAGGCATCTCCAAGAATGGTAAGAATTGCCAATAGAAGAATGATTTAAAATATAAACTAGGAAAGAAAGTCCCAAAATCACTAAAAGTGTGAGCATTTGCAATATTAAAAATTTTCTATGGAAAAAGATAATCATAAATACTATGATGGTCTAATAAACTTGAGATATTGTAATGTTGATTTTGTTATAATTCGTTAATTTTTAAATATTTAGTTACTTACTGTTGACCTTACACATTTAACCGTCTGAACTGGGGGACTAAGTTACTTTCTACTTGTTTAGTAAAGTATAATCAAATCTTGAATTTTAACTGCTCTTAAATTACTTGTTTCTTTGAAATTCACCAGAAGCCGTTCTCGTAACTCCATAATTCTTCAAAGTTTATTTTTCTAGTAATTAAGAACTATTCAAATTGCTCAGTATGGGGTTTTCTGTTTATATTTTCAGCAATAATTCAGTATTACAAAATATAGAATGGACACGTTTCATGTTTGATAATATATTTGGCCTCTCCTGTAAAATTTGCTGTTTTGGAGCTACGAGTTTTTCTTATGTTGGTAAAATGGTTTGTGCTAGAGCTTGCTGGCAGGCCTCGAATGGTTAGTCCCGAATTCACACCAATTTGGCATTTCGACTTGGTCGGAAAACAGGACGAGTGGGCATAACGTACCTTATTTTTTGAGATATTTTCTTGAAACACTTTACCTTCGAATTACTTCAGATTTGTCTGCCTGCAACGACTTTCACCACTAGAGCAATGTCTTATCTCTCTCTTACCCTTCGTTGGAAGCTGTTTTTGCCTTTACCTAAACGAAGCAATTTTTGCCATTAGCTGTACGAAACCGCCGTATTAAGCTAAATTCATATCCAGTCAGATCAGTTTTCCCGAAACCCAGAAAAATCTTGTCCTGGAGAAAGGATTTCAACTACACCAGCAGGCTTTATATCAACAGGTGACGTTCAACATTTTCCCGGATTTTCCTGCAACCCTTTTGTACAACCGCATTTTGACGTTCGGCGAGTGAACAAAAATATGGAATCACCCCTCTCCCCTCCTTTGACCTGTCGAACTTCATGTTAACTTGTTCTAGTGTCTTACTCTTATACCGTAACGATTTAATAGTCTACCTTATAGAAAAATCCTTTTCCACTAAATGAGTTGTTTTTATTTCATATTTCAAAATAAAATTTAAAGCTCATATTCCACGTTTGCGGATAGTATAACTACATTCGAGATGTTTTTCAAGTCTTAATAACAATGGATTCGCAAACATCAGAAAAAAATAATAATGAGATCCGGGAAGCCCAACGCGAGCTCACTGCTGGATATAAATATAGAAAAATTCAAAAATATTCTTTTAAGGATATTTGCGTGTTGTTTTTCTTCATTCTATCGGAACTGCATTGATTTAGAGAAATTTTGACGTGTTGCTTAATTTGAAAGTTTTTTCTAAACGATCGATAACAAATTAGACGAAATATGCTAAATGAATTTGTGTTCTCTGTAAGCAGATTTTATTAGTTGAAAATAGGATGTAACTAGTTTTATTTCTTTATTTTCATTTTTGTCTCATTTTGAACGCCACTATAGATATGAATTTAATGCAAGCATTTGTTGGTGAAAATGAGAAATTTACTATTATGCTGCATCCTCTACATTGCCGAATACTCTATCGCCATCTAGTTTAAGCTCCTACTTCGTTATGCAGAAGCTAAATATTTTGATAACACACCAGATGAATTCGGTCTGTGCTCATAATGTTAAGCTAGCAGAATGTTAGCAGAAATGTTTGCGCATTTGATTACTACAAAAAATTAACAACACCCATCGGTTACCTACCATTACAACTAAAGAGCGGACCGAAAAGTGCGCTGCGAATATTTGTTTGGTTCGTAAACGGTCGTCTTCTTCACATTGTTGACTATCACTTTGTGGTCCCGGTGGCAGTTGCAAAGCTTCACGAGTTAGTGAAATGTAGTTTCCCTCTAAAAGCGATCGTAGATCATGGCGTAATGGCGCTATGAATCTCGATGTCCACACTGATCAAATTTAATCCTTAGAACTCCACAACCATTTGTTACAGAGTCAGTGTTTGACCGGCTACAGCGATGTTCTGTGCATTGGAGCTGTTATTTACGACGACCCATAAGATTTCTTGCAATAGATGCTTAAGAGATTAGTTTTTAATTGGGAATGGGGATTAAATATTTACGGTTTTTCGACTCGGCTGAAATTATTAAAGAATTATAAGAAAAGGCCTGATTTATAAAATTCAAGAGAAAGAGCAGCAAATATAAAAATAATGTTGCAAAACGATATTTTTGCGACGTGAATAGTATAGCAAGTTACTGAAATGCTAATAACTTGTACACACTCAGAAACAAAGGAAATCTGACAAAGGAATAGCTAGACAGTCAGAGGCGTATCCTTAAATAGTAAATTCAAATATATTTTCTTAATTTTTGTAATTGTGTTCAATTCGCCAACAAAAGATACCTGATGTACCTATAAAGGTCGTAAATAAACGACGTTTACCTCTAATTTTTTAGCAAAATTTGAAGCATGGGTCTTATAGTTATTTTAATTGAGAGAACGACAGGATAGCTCGTTG
>CALNHX010013693.1:0-12740 GCA_940337035.1 Agriotes lineatus
TAACCGAATTATAGCTAAAATATGAAATTTGTAAAATTCATTTTTTTCACTTTGTAGCGACAATAGAACAAAAATTCTAAATTATGGCAGCAGTAGCAGTTAAGAGGTAAGGCTAGTATAAATGGCTAAATTTTGGAAGTAATCATTTAGAGATAATTGCAGTTGATTGTAATAGAGATTTTATCTTCAGTGGATATTTTGAAATATGTATTTGTTTAAAAATAACTTAATCAGCTCATCCCACATTTATCGATTGCGTTACGCATTTACTTAACATTACCTGTCTCTGTTGTCGAGGGTAAAAAATCATTTTCCAAGTTAATTATAAAAAAATATTGAAAATCAAGTATGACACAACGAAGGCTATCAAACCTAGCTGTAATAAGTAGTGAAAACGACATTGACATATATCGAGTGTTTCACTTAAGGTGCGAACATAGGGAAATAGCATGTGAAATCGTATATATGCAGATTTCGGGTTGCCGCTGGAATTGATAGGATTGATAGTGGTATCAATCGAAAGAAAAAAAATGCGTTTAATTTTATACTACTTTACTTGAATTGGTTGCTTGTTTAAGATAGTAATACTATGAATAATAATGTAGAATATTCTAATGAAGAGAGGGCATTTATTATCAAAACATTTTACAGTGGCGTCAGTTTGTGATTTATCCTCGGTTAAATTTAATAATCGACCTATTCCACCTGTATCAACAATTCACAAATTTGTGAAGAAATTTGAAACTACAAGCAAATTTATAGCAAGGACTCAAAAAGTTTTCAATTCTGCTGTAAACAATAGCCCAATCTGTTATAACATGCCTGCCTTACATTAGCCAACTGTCTATTTGTGATTAGCCTACACTCCTCAACGATTGGTTCCCGTAAAGAGTCAATATTTGGGTGGCGTTTTCTGTAATTTTGTTTTTCAGATGACCCCGACAAAAAGAAGTCGAATGGTGCCAAATCAGCAGATCTTGGTGGCCAGTTGATAGTATCATCGCGACCAATCCAGAAATTAGGAAAGTTATCGCTTAGATATTCACTCACATTCAAACCATAATGCGCTGAACAGCCATCATGCTGAAACCAAATCTCCTGATTTTCACGTGCCACTTCTTCTAATACAGGGCCAATCTGATTGATTAAAAGTTCTAAATAAGAATTATTGTTGAAAATACCAGCCCAAATATTAATTTTCAGAGGGAACTGCGTTCTTGTTTTCAAGAGCTATCCGAGGATTTTCTTGAGCCCAGTATCGAGTGTTCTGCGTATTCGGTCATTAATAGGTGTGAACGTACATTCATCTGTGAAACAGATTGACCACAAAAAGCTCCTATCTTCGTTTGAGCGTTCCTGCATGACTTCACAGAATACGCGCCTGCTTTCTTCATAGAGTAAGAATATCTCTTGATAGCACTAATGTTTGTAAGGATGATAACCATGCTTCTTCAGAACCTTATGCACTGACCGTGTCGATACGTTGCACTCTCGAGCAATACATCTTATGCCGGTTGTTGATCAGCATTTAGCAACCCCAAAACTCTTTCTTCCAGCTCATCGTTGATTCTTCTATTCCGTTTGCCTGTAATGTTAATGTCTCGATTGAATATTTGTTATATTATATATATTAAAACTACCTTTTGAATCACCTGTTGCTACACTTGCTGTAGTGTCAATTTTTTTCACAAACTTGTGAATTGATTTTACAGATGGAATAGGTCGATTATTATACTTAACAGACAATAAATCAGGAACTGTGCGTAAACTGACGCTACTGTCAAATGTTTTGATAATAAATACCCTTTCTTCATTAGAATATTCAACATTATTATTCATAGTAATTAGTTAAATACGTGAATTGATAACTGACAGAAAATAACATTTTTTCTATAGCACATGTTAAAGTGTGCTTTATCAACTCAAAACAAAAGGTCAAGTTTTACTTTAACAGCAAGGGTAGATAAAGTAGCACTTTAACATCAAGGATAGCTAAAGTAATTTAATTTTCTAACTTTTGTTTAAATTATTGTTAAAATTATTTTGAATGCGCACCCCAATAAGTCTGTCACAAAAACATCTGGCAATACCTAATTCTTTTCCCAACACAGTTTTAAATGCACGGTGAAATCTCGACACGTGTGCTGCAAAACTGCACACTTAACACAGTTTTATCCAGTGTCGTGGTAAAACGCTATTTCTTAAGGTTCCAGACAGGTTTCCTCAACCATCCTGAGATAGTTTAACCGCTTACCAGGTTCTAATTTTATTTCTATAAAAAGAGCTGGTGTGATACACGCACACAACTTTCTTTTACAGTAATTAGCAAAACATTTGATTTTTAATTTTTAATCATTTTGTTAGGACATTTTTAGTTTGTACGAACGTACGGCTAATTAGCGTTATTTCCTAAATGTCCCCACTTGTATATGGGTTTTTCGAATTATTCCGCCTAAATTTGAGCATATCGAGTTTTGTGCAGGCATTCAGTGGCTTTCTAACGCACACAGCTGTGTTATTAGCCACCGTTTCTGAAGGCACTCATTTTGCTTATCTCGTTCCGATCTGTTGGCGCGCTAGAGAAAATCGCATGTTAAAATATCGATCCGTCTGCGAGACGCATTCTTGCATGTTTCTGTACGTTTTGTGGCGTGAATTTAAGAGACAAATGCCACGAGTCCGAGGGAGTAAGCTTCAGTTTTTGCTCCCACCACTTTATCGATCGCGCTGTCTGCGCGCATTTTTTCTGAGACAATCGATACGGTGTTGCAAGCAGCAACAGGTTGTAGAGAGCTGTTTTTGAGCCCCGCGTGCTGATAACCACGCGAGGTGTTGCGTTGGTTCTTTGCGTGTTTGATTATCGCTTAATGGCTCATTCCTGTAGTACGTGGGTGTACCGCGGTTTAGTTACTATTTGCTTCAATGCAAGTGTCGTGCGTTTCGCATTTGCTTGGACCTCTGTTCTACTGCACTTGGTTGTGGACGGCGATCGATCTGGGTGTCGTAGTTGTTGAATGTAAACCTTGAGTCTTTCGTAACGTGGAGTGGCGCTCCTATTACGTCGTTTAACGGATTACCTGTAAAGACTCATTAACGGCTCATTATTGTTTCGCGAAGCAATCGCTTGTCATCTCTGTCGCTCTGCCAATTTACCGCGCGATGTTTCGATATCGCCTTCAGTAGTGGATAATACCCCATGGCTGCGTCGGCCCGCAGCTTGTTGGGTTGGTGCAGTCATCCCCCTATTTGGTGTTTTCTGCAGTGTCTGGGAACAGCGACCGAGTGCAGTAGCATGGGACATCAATTTTCCGCACAGCCAAACTCTTTAAAGGTACTGTTACGTTGTATTAAAGTTTACAGTGCGAATTTAACGTATACAGTGTGTTTCGTCAAAGCATCGGACAGTTGATGTAACGTTGCGGCCGTTTAACTTTATTGTGTGCCTCTTTGTATTTGTCAAACCATTATAGTTGTTTGCTCGTCATTACAATTTATTTACCGTCAGTTTACATGGTTGCTGTTTACCTTTATGCAGTAGCCCTTGTCATATGTGCAACCGCTATTTAATATAGTCGAATATCGCCTGTTATTACCGCTATTTGATTATAGTTTGATGTTCATATCGTTTTTCAGTAATTTCAAGAATTAATGTCAGGGTTATCGAATAATTTCAATAGATTAAGAGGTTACGCAATTTACCTAATTGCCGTATAGTAACCCATTTCATATTTTTATGTGCATTTACATATATATTTAAATATTTTGCCAATACATTTCATGTTTATTAATAATCGTTAGATCCGTTTTTGAAAAAATTGAAAAATCACAATAGTAAACACCATTCTTCCGGTTATGCCACTTTCTTACAAGCTTGCTGTCGCATCTAGATAGTACACAAAACTTCTATATGAAGTTCAACGTCATACCTCTTTTCGTTTTGAGATATTCTGTTCACACACAGACTGACAGACCGACCATAAACGAATACATGTGTTTGGGTTCAGGAGACTCTAAAACGTGAAGATCTGTTGAAAAGTCAATTTCAAATTTTTGGGCGAATCCAATACTGCCTTTATTGTAAAAGGAAGTAATAGTATATTACATACTGAGGTGGAAAGTGTTTCATTCCTGTCGAGAAATTAACTAGTTAACCGAGACGCGTACTGTCGAAGTCAACTTTATCTCGAGACAAGAATGAAACTTTTCACCGTGGTATGTATACTATTTTATTCGCAACCATTTTATTCTAAACAATAATTAGAAAAATTATTATATTATGATACGACAGGTTGTGACGCGCATGAATGGATGAACGAGATTCCCAGTGTCCCTACCTACACAGCCATCGGCAATGGATTACTTTCCAACCGCTGCGACAGCAATCACTTTTCCGACCGGTTGGAAAGTTAAGTGGGGAATAGCTCATTTTCCAACTTCTTAAAAGTCAGTAATGATCTTATTACATATATGGTTGTGAATAAGAATATTTACATGTGACAATTCATTATGTTTTAAGAGCCACGTCTTGATCCATTTTTCCATTTGAAGTTTCTTTTCATTACATTTTTACATTTCTTATTAAAAATGCAAGCGCACGCTACTGTCATCAATGTTCGTACTCGGATAAATTTGGTACAGAACGTATGTGGTACTAAACGGATTACAGAAATTTTGCAAGGTTTGCGTGCACATTCAAAATTGAACACGTTAGTCTTTGCATCTGTGGCCGGCTTTGTCATTCTTTGGCAAGCAGTTATACCGATAAGAACTAATATATTAATAAAACAGTGCAGCAGTTTCAATACATTTATTTTCAATGTGTAGATTGCACCATATTTGCGCTCGTATTGCAATACATTTTGGAAGCACTGATTTGTAAATAAACCAGTTTACTAAGTTTTCGGCTACAGCGCGTTTCGCCCTCGCATCACACTGAAACTGCCCATCTCAATTCTGCTGCGTCAGCGTTTTCGCCTATAATTTCCATAAATTTGGGCCCTACTTTAAATCGCCCTCATCAGCTGCCAGCCACTCGGTGCATTGATACGAGCGGGTTCTTGACACATAACTTATGTTATGTTGACATACTTCGCATATGTTGTTTTACATGTTTTAAGCGGTATCGAATAGCAACCTCCGGATCTCATTACTTAACCTTGTTATATTATAACGGTAGAAAGAATGATGAAATCTATTATAATTATAGAATAGCTACTTTTTCTAATGCCATATAAGCTGTTGATAGCTAAGAGCATAGCGACCCTGCACCCCTAAGGTGCAGCCGCCACTGGACACAACGGAAAGAAAAATGAAAAGTCAATGCAATCTTCCAGCCCCATTTAGGGAGTTAGAGATAAAGGAGCAAAAAATGTATTGAAATTTGAAATTAATAGGTGACATGTTAAAAACTTGTTGAATTGATTAATAATGTGTCAGTTATATATTGCAGCAAAATTTAAAACTAAATGTTTCAATTTATCTTGATAAAGTTTTATTGAAAATTACTTGCATATTTTTTGGTAATTAAAAATATAACATTTTTGTATGCCTTTACTTCGGACAACATTTTATTCATAGCTACAAAAAATCTGGTGTGATACACTCACACAACTTTCTTTTACAGTGATCTTATAATTAGCCAAAAATTTGATTTTAAATTTTTAAGCATTTGTCAAAAAATTTCAAAAGTTACAAATTCTACAAAAACGGTACAAAATAGAGCGTCAGTGGAAAAGACAAAATTTTCTCTAAAATTTTAAGCTGAATTCAAAAATGTAATAATATATGGGTGTTCTATTTAAAATAGGAGTTAATAAAAAAAACAAAAGAAACCCACTTTAGAAGTATTCAACTGGAAAATCACCTATCTCACATCGATAGCGGATACGGACAACACGACGCGGCCAACTCGACGCGGAAAACTCGACGCGGCCAATTCGACGCGGACCCAACTCGATCCGAGTCCAACTCGACGCGGGACAATTCGACGCCACGAATTATTAGTACAGTATTTTGGAAGAAAAAAACAAAGTATAACGGTCATTAATTTTTACATAAAAATAAACAAATAAATAACCGGATCTGGAAAAGACAATTTCCTGAGAGAAAATTTACCAGAAGGAAAACTACAGCTCTAGGTATATGATAATGTGTATCTTTTTACCGAATCACAATTTATTTGAAGCACGATGTTTAATTACTGCTAGCCGCTTTAAGCGATTTGTATAAAATCACAACCAATTCAAGTGATATATTAAAGCGGTCGCAATGCAGCAGCCTGTAGTCAGAAAAGTATTTACAATAATATGTACAATGTTTCAATTAGAATTGGGGCCCAGAACTTGGTCCTTCCGACAAATTGTGATTCGGTAAAAAGATATACTTAGGTATATGGCTCTATTAAACATTAAAAGGCAGATTATGTAAATTTCTCCTTCACATGCTATCTATACCGGTCCAGCGTCGAGTTGTGCTCGGATCGAGTTGGGCCCGCGTCGAGTTGGCCGCATCGAGTTTTTCGCATCGAGTTGGCCGCGTCGAGTTGGCCGCGTCGAGTTGTCCTAGATCTCATCAATAGACATTAAAAATGTAATAAAAATGTAAAGTTTGAAAAAAATCGTTAGAGCCGATTTTGAAAAAATCGAAAAAGACTGAAACATCACAAGAGTAAACACCTACTTCCAGTTATGCGATTTTCTTCAAAAGCTTGCTGTCTCATCTACATAGTAATTACACAAAACTTATACATGAAGTTTCAACGCCATACCTCTTTTCGTTTTTGAGATATTCTGTTTACAGACAAACAGACAGACAGACAGACAGACAAGTAATTGAACAACTGTTAGTGTAGACGCGCTTACTCTGGCAATAATTATAATATTTTGGTCAACAGTAGCCTTAATAGTAGTACAATAATTATCCACGTATTTATTATTTACTGCAAAACGTGGTTTTCAGACGTTTTAATGTCCCTAAATCAAAACTTTTAAACTTGAATTTTTCAGATGCAGGAAAATTTAAACATTAGTAATATATGGTTAGATTGATTCCAAATACACTATTGCAAAACCTATTAACACTGCTGTCAATTCTTAGCCAGTAATTGAACAACTGTTAGTGTAGACGCGCTTACACTGGCAATAATTAAAATATTTTGGTCAACAGTAGCCATAATAGTAGTACAATAATTATCCACGTAGTTATTATTTACTGCAAAACGTGGTTTTCAGAATTTTTAACGTACGTAAATCCTAAACTTATAAACTTGAATTTTTTAGATGCAGGAACATTTAAACATTAGTAATATATGGTTAGATTTATTCCAAATATACTATTGGAAAATCTATTAACACTGCTGTCAATTCTTAGCCAGTAATTGAACAACTGTTAGTGTAGACGCGCTTACTCTGGCATTAATTATAATATTTTGGTCAACGGTAGCCATAATAGTAGTACAATAATTATCCACGTAGTTAATATTTACTGCAAAACGTGGTTTTCAGAATTTTTAACGTACGTAAATCCTAAACTTATAAACTTGAATTTTTCAGATGCAGGAAAATTTAAACATTAGTAATATATGGTTAGATTGATTCCAAATACACTATTGCAAAACCTATTAACACTGCTGTCAATTCTTAGCCAGTAATTGAACAACTGTTAGTGTAGACGCGCTTACTCTGGCAATAATTATAATATTTTGGTCAACATTAGCCATAATAGTAGTACAATAATTATCCACGTAGTTATTATTTACTGCAAAAGGTGGTTTTCAGAATTTTTAACGTACGTAAATCCTAAACTTATAAACTTGAATTTTTTAGATGCAGGAACATTTAAACATTAGTAATATATGGTTAGATTTATTCCAAATATACTATTGGAAAATCTATTAACACTGCTGTCAGGCACACAGACAGACAGACCAATGAAAAAAAAATGTTTTTGGGATCAGAGGACTCTAAAACGTGAAGATCTGTTGAAAACTGAATTTCGAATTTTTGGGGTGAATCCAATACTTCCTTTATCATAAAAGGAAGTAATAAAGTAAAATGTTTTGTATGTTGTAAAAATATTTATTAAAATACTTACCGTACTTGGGTACCAAAAATGGGGCGATAAAAAATTACCTTCAATGTAAAGCGGTGTTAAATAGTGTAGTTAGCGTGTTAAGGTACCCACCCAATAAAATAAGAAACAAGTTTCTATAAGCACGAGTCCGAAATTGCGTCTTAGTGGGGTTATGGCACTGAGAATAGTAATTTTTATTAAAATAATATAGGAAAGGTATAGCTTCTTCTACTCTACCTTTCAGTGTCGAGGACCATTCATTGACATTTCAATTTAAAGTGGATAAATAAGGATGTGGTACACGCAAAGGTGTAACGGGTGCCGAGACAGACGAAGAGCAGTAAGTAGTAAAACGAAAAAATACGGATAAAACAATTTGTATGCCCGGTAAAATAGAAGCGCAGAACCGCCCTTGAAAGCCATATGAGGCATGAAACATGCGGCTGCGATAAACACTGATAAGAAGAAGTTATCGACAGAGTTATAAAATAGTATCCGAATAATGATAACAACACGCGGTCATAAATAATAACAGAAAAGCAGCAAACAGGGTGGGCATATAAATAACATATAATCAAAAACAAACGAGCTGTACAAAAAGCCTTCTAAAGAAGTAAAACATTACCTAGTAAGAAAATAGAGGAAGAGAAAGATGAAATAGCTTCGGAAATATAGCATGTTCAAGTTTTCAAGTACGTTATGGATTGTTGCTTATAACTTCTAACAATAGAACACTTGGATTGAATTGTATAGTATTCGACAGTCCCAACTGGTACCATTATGGTGGCCTAGTAGTCTATGAAACACGGGTGTCACAACACAGATCACACAGTAACTCTTTACTGACCGATAACTTTTACATTTTTGACCACCAAGAGATATTAATCAGCAATTGTTTGTGTCTATATTTTTTATGTATGCATTATGATTAGGGTCACCACCTCTCAGGGTTTCTACATCTCGTCTCCGGGCTCCGGGTTTTGTTATAATTTCTGCGGGTTACACTAATTTTGTGATAATGTCTAAATATACTAAAATACATTTTACTCACAATCGGTTAATAATAGGTACGTTTCTAACCTTCAAAACAGTAGGAAAGAGAGTCATTGTTTACTTTACTTTCCTAGCTAGCCGAGAAAGTGTTTCCCGGCTAGCTGAACGTCACATTCAATGAACTTGTCATGTTACCTAGCAACAGCGTCAGCGCCGCAATTTCCTTTGTTAAAGTGACTTATTAAACTGCGATAAAAATACGTATTATTTGAAACTTACCTAATTAAATAAATAATGACAAAAACCGATTGTGAGTAAAATAGTATATTACATACCACGGTGAAAAGTTTCATTTCTGTCTCGAGATAAAGTTAATCTCACGACAGTAATGAAACACTTTCCACCTCGGTAAGTAATATACTATTATATTTACCTTTTTCTTAAATTATATTAGGATTTTATTTCGCATGCAGCCCTTTAATTCTTAAAAAACAAGGAGAAATATTTGGAAATTTAATATAATTTCTATTGATATTAAATATATGTAATTTACTTCTGTATTTCTCGTTTTTTCCGTGATTCTTATCTCTTGAGTCAATAATGGTTTTATTTTTAAACCTCGTTTTTTGTTATGTTCGGAGAACATGTTTAAATTATTATGTTTAAGGTGTTTATTTGTTATCCCTTTAAATAATAGTATATTAAAGTATGAGTGGATAACAAGGTCTTTAAAACACGCGCGAGTTTTCGAGCACGACGGCGTAGCCGGAGTGCTCGAAATAGAGCAAGTGTTTTAAAAACCAGTTATCCACGAATACTTTACGCTATTTTTTATTATACCTGCAATACTGAAAATGAATTACGCACTAAAAACTTCGAAATAATTTTTGTAGTGATAAATCGAGAGGGCATAATAATATTGCTACTGTAGTTACGAGAATTGTTTACGTTTTTGTCGCGTCCACGTCCGTTGTTGCATTCAGTCGTTTCCTTGACAACCTTTAAAGCTCGGCGAGCTTTAATCGCCTGTTTTCGCACGCTCAGGCGTGCTTTAAACGGCGATTCTGATGCAGGTATAATAAAAAAGTATATTAAAAGAAGCTAAAATTGTTTATTTATATTTTAAATCGCATATAATAGAATGAACGGTAAAATTGAGCGACATGAAATAATATATTAGATGATAGTTCGTTAGAAGGGGTTTAAAAAAGATATATACAGAGTGTTCCGTTAAAAAAATTCCAAATTACTAAATTTTGCACATTTTGAACTCTCTGTATAGCATAAATACTTAGAGGCACTATTTCTCACTATTAAGGTAATTCACAAAATGGTTTGGTAACGTTTTTTCTATTCAATTCTTTCCTGTTACTTAGACCTGTCGCTTGACATTAAATATTTTTTAAATAAATTCGTTATTATCTTCAAAACCGTTAACTTTAGACCCATACAACTTTATATTATACCTAACTACAGGGCCTTCTATTAAGAAAAGAGTAAGTTTGGTTCGCCACACTTTTGTACGCTGACATGTACAATAACAACGTTTTCCTAATGTGCACCATTTTACTATCTGCAACTTTTATGTAAGCGCATTTTCTGTAACTCTCACAGTTTTAGAAATATCTTCTACCCCCGCATCGTTGCCGGACCCTGTATACTTATTTAATGTATAACTGAAATGCTTGACCATATTTTAATCGCTGGTTTTACGTTACACATTGACAATTCTTAACCTTTGCGAAAATATTAGAAGGGGGTTAAAACTGGATTTTTGTCATTTTACTGAAAACTGGGAAAGTATATTCAACTGAAAATTGGCAGATCTTGTCTACCAATGGAAGTCTTATTTATGATTCTTTTTTATTTTTGTATAGCTTTAAGGAAGTGAAATTAGCAACCCATAATGTATTTTATCTTTTGTATAAAAGCTATTGGTTTTTCGAAAAAAAAACTAAAAAGAGCTAAACAGTTTTTTAAGTAAAACAGTCTTCCCAATGCATTTTTTAACCAAATTTTTGTCCGTTAAAAAGTTCGAATAGAAGCATTTATTATTTTACTAAAATTAGCTAATACGTATAAATTAAAAGCCATTTCATAAATAAGATTTCTATTGGTAGAAAATATTTATCAATTTTAATTTGAATATTATTTCCCAAATTAACGGTAAAATTAGAAAAACCTAATTTTAAACTTTCTTATATGAACTATTTTGGTCAATTTGTAACGTAGAATCCACCATTAGGATATGGGCAAGTATTTCAGTTACACCCTGTATCGTAGTTGCTAATCATTAATAGAAAGGAATAAAAACATTGTTTCTATTTGCTTGCTTTTTGTCTTCTATAAAGATCCTGTATTTCCGATTGAAGAAAACCTTTGTTTTTACTCTAGGAGAAACTCAGGGTTTGTATAAATTGAAATTTGGCCACCCTAGTTATGATATTAGTTAAAAAAAAAGAAATCTGAGTAACTACCTGCGCCAGGTCATTTTGGAAACAGGTATCATCTAGTTGTCCTTGTATGCCGAGAAACAAATGACAAAAAACGAATTTATGTACGATCGATTAATAATATGGGGTTGGAAGTCCGCAGAAATGCACAGCGACGTCTATAATTGGCCTAACGGCTGTTGGCTGAGTGCGAAATAAATTAATAAATAACTATTGGAAACACATTGGAGAACAAGTGAAATAACGAAAGAACTAAAAAGATGTAAAAAGAGGGTAACTGCGATTTCAGAGATTAGATAGGAAGGTAAAAAAATCGATAGAAAAGAATTTGCCATACTATACTCAAGATAGGAGAAAAGAGGTACAGTAGAAGTGACACCGCTTTTAAAAGCAAGCGAATGAAAAAATTCAATTTTGTGATTTAGACCAGTTAATTAAAGGTGATTATGTTCAAAAAGTACTCCAATACAGGATTTCATATCGTTTGTAATGAAGGATGGAGAAGGTCGGCTCATACCTGTTGGCGAAACTTATACTAGGTATTTGCCAGCTCGTAAATAATTGCCTAGGTTGGCTAACTCGTCGTGAGGGTCGGGGCTCTAGCGAAGCTGAAAAAGAACCTAAAGAAAAGGGCGCCAGGTCCTCGACGCAAACAAATCCTTGTGTCGGACCTCCCCAAGGATAAGATATACCAAGCTAACAAAAATAATACCAACACAAACTAGTAACGAGATTTATTAAGAATTCGATTCTATGGTGCGTACCAAACCATAGCATAAAAATACATATAAATACTGTAATGATGACTCTACCACGTTGTAACGCCTATGTTGTTATAATTGACTTGAACCTTACTTTAGTTTATTCTCAATCAAGTCTTTTTAAAATTGAATTTTAATTAACTCATTTGCCCTTTTTTAATTATGGATGATCAAAATGATTAAACACTTGACTGAAACACAGGTCCGATTCTTTATAATCTAGACTGCTTCTATTCTTACATTTGATTTTCTTATATTATGACAACGCTTACGTCCGTCACCTGACACTTCAAATTAGTTTTGTGCAAAATTAATTACAAATACTTTTTCGTTACATTTTTGTCATTCAACAATATCAAATGGTAAGTACTCCCTTAATTAAATTTACTTCACTTCGCACTTTCTATATTTTCTTTCAGTTTTTATTTAAATACCTGTATTCTGTCACTCGACACTCTCCTCT
>CALNHX010013694.1:0-12717 GCA_940337035.1 Agriotes lineatus
TGACCTGCCTGAGAAAAAAGAGAAAGGCAGAGATAATTCAGGAATTTGTTAATGCTAGTTATACAGCAGGAGAAATTAGGATTGAAATAGATATCTGAGAGGGAAATCCTCAGAAAGGCAAGTTAGAAAAGCAAGAAGCCAAGAAACTGGAAGAAAAAGAAACGCTCGAAGCAACACAGCGGGAAGAAAAATTAGCGTTAGTTAGGATAGAGCAGGAATTAGAAATAGCTAGATTAGATGCACAGGTAAAAATTGCGCAGGCTCAAGCTCCAATTCAAAATGGAAATGGATTAAATCATGGCAGCGTAATTAAGAACACATCGTTAAACATGACGAAGCAATTACAACCGTTTAAGGACGATGGCGACATGGGATTGTTTCTAACAAATTTCGAAAGGATTTGTGTCAAGCTACAATTCGAAAAACAAACGTGGCCGATACGGTTGACAAGCGTCTTATCAACAGCGGCGCATGAAGTTGTTGCCCGCTTATCGGAGGAAGACAGCAAGAATTACGACAAAGTGCGAGCTAGTTTGCTTAAGAAATACCAGTTGACCACAGAAGTTTTTAGGACCAAATTTCGTTATGGAAAACGAAAAGCGGATCAGAGTTATGCAGAATTTGCTTATCAATTAAAAACAAACTTCCATGAGTGGATCAGGAGCCAAAAAATAAACGACGACTTTGGAAAATTGATGCAATTCATGTGTGTGGAAAAATTTTATAGTGTGCTGCCTGGTGACTTGTAGTTTTGGGTAGAAGACAGAAACAAAGCAAAAACTGTGGAAGAAGCGGCAGAACACGCGGACACCTACCTAACAAAAAGAGGTCCTGGCACGGAGAAACATTATAATTATTTTAAAACACAGAAGGGAAGATTTGACAACAAATCCGGGTCAGCAAACCAGAAGCAGGATTTAGGACCAAAAGAAACGGCAGGCGAGGGCAGTAACCCTGTAGCCCTGGACAAAAGTAGTGTTGACAGGCGTCGGCCAGTAAAATGTTACAGTTGTGGAGGTTTAGGGCATTTTAAGAATTTTCGGAGTGCCCGAAAGAGAAAGTTGTATTGACAACAATAGAATCAGGTAGTGACTTAAAACGGCTCTTTGACCCATATACAATGAACGCCGAGGTGAATGGCATAAGATCCATGATTCTTAGAGACAGTGCTGCAAGGTACGACATTGTGCATTCCAGGATAATAAAATTACACAGGAAAGTATGTAAATGTCCAAGAGGTTTTAAGCCAGCAAAGTAAAGCGCTACCGGTTGCGAAAATTGAACTTAGTTTGCTTAAAATTCAGGTGAGCACAGAAGCAGCTGTTACAAATTATCTGCCTGGCGGATATTCTTACTTATTGTCAAACCGAACATGGAAACTGATGACAAATAAGAAGAATGGGGAAACCCAGCAAGTTTTTGCGCTAACCAGAGCAAATGCTAAATAAATACTGGAACAAGAAAAATTCCAGGAAGCTAACAAGGAAGCTACTGTAGAAATGCAGAAGGCTGTAGAGGGAAACAATCCAGAAGAAAAAACTGCATTAGAGGAGGTGAAACACGAAAACCCGAGGCAAGAAAGCAACGATCTGATTTCGGTGCCGCAATTGAAGGTGGATTTTTCCGACATCACAAAATTAACACCGATAAATTTAAGAAAACTACAATTGGAGAATTCGAAACTGAAAGAGCATTTCGACATGGCGGACTCTAAGAAAGAAATTTATGGAGCAAAATTTTATATCGCAAGTGGAATTTTACACCAAAGATTCACAGATAAACTTGGGCGGAGCTATGAACAGGTGATAGTGCCAAATCAGTTACAAAAGAAATTGCTAGAGATTGCACACGACAATATGTGGATGGGGCATCTTGGAGGGAATAAAACGATCAACCGCATAAAACAACACTATTGGTGGAACCAGTTGAGCCGAGATGTCAAGGCAAAGGTGAAAAATTGCGACGTCTGTATGCGAGTTGGAAAACCGACGGACCGAAAGAAAGCACCCATGTGTCAAGTCCCTATAATCACAGAGCCTTACAAGGGAGTGAATGTTGACATCGTGGGACCATTAACCAAAACAGAGAAGGGAAATCGTTATCTGTTGACGTTAATTTGCAGCGCCACAAAGTTCCCTGATGCAATTCCATTGATGGTGGCAGATTCGGAGTCGGTGGTGAATGGATTATTAAATATTTTTTCTAGAGTTGGTTTTCCGGCCGAAATTCAGATGGATTTGGGGACCGTGTTTACAAGTAATCTGACATCTGAGTTTTTTGATAGGTGCGGCATAAGGATTATTCACAGTTCAGCTTATCACCCACAATCAAACGCGGTAGAAAGATTCCATGGAGTCTATAAGCGAATCTTGAGAGCCTTGTGTTATGAGCATGGGAACGAATGGGACACATATGTAGATCAAGCGTTGTTCGCCTTGAGGTGTGCTCCACACGCAGCGTATGGGTTTAGCCCAGCAGAACTGGTGTATGGGAGACAAATTCGTTGGCCTCTGAATTTAATAAAGGACTTGTGGATTGGTAAAGAAACAAACGAACCAGTGGTCGTTTATGTTTTAAACCTGTTGGAGAAGTTAAAACGAATGCAGGACATTGCAGAAATCGCAATGTTGGAGGCGCAAAACAGATCCAAAATTTACTACGACCGGAATGCGAAGATGATAAATTACAATATTGGCGACGAAGCAATGCATTATCAACAAGCAAGAACAAACAAGTTACAAATGCAGTGGACGGGGTTCGAAAAATATCAGATACGAACTACATTATTAAAGAACCTTCCGGCAAACGACGGTAAAATTTAGTTCATGTGAACTTATTAAAACCATATTATGCGCAAGCAGAAGTAGTCGCGATCAATCTAATTCAACCAGTGGAAGACAGAATTGATATCGAAATTCCTGACTTGAAAATTGACCACTCAGAAATGCTAAGTGCTTCTGAAGTGATTGATCAAGCGAAAGGAGTAGGACAACTGACCGGAGTCCAGAGGAAAGAGTTGGAGGAGTTAATCAACGAATTTCCAGGATTACTTTCTGATCGGCCAGGGCGAACTCATCTAATCGAACATGACATCGCGCTAAAAGAAGAGAAGATTATAAGGACACAGGCGTATTCTCATTTAAAGCGAGTGAGGGAAATTATAGACCAAGAAATCGACAAAATGTTGGAATTAGGAGTAATACGGCCAAGTAACAGTGCATATTCGTCACCTATGATAATTGTAGAGGCAGAGGGAAAAGAACCACAACCTGTGATTGATTACCGAGCACTAAATGCGATTACAGTGCCGCAACAGGACCCAGTTCCAAACATAGAGGCATGTGTGGAGAGATGCAGCAAGGCAAAGTACCTCAGTCTAATTGATGTAGTTAGGGCCTATTGGCAGATAGGAATGACAGGGGAGTGTTTGAGCCAGTGACCTTAGCTTTCGGCTTGCAATCGGCACCATTTTCATTTCAGAGGTTGATGGATACCATCCTCGAAGGAATGGGTGAGTTTGCTGAACCATTTTTGGACGACGTGGCGGTACATTCAAATAGCTGGGAGGGGCATCTAAAACACCTGAGCCAAGTATTTAATGTTATGCATAAAGCAGGATTAACAATCAAGACGAGGACATGTGAATGGGGAAAAGCCGAGGTTGTATACCTAGGACACAAAATTGGCCAAGGTTACAGAAAGCCATCTGAGGCGAAAGTAGCGGCTATTCAAAATTTTCGGCGACCGGAGACGAAACGTGACATAAGAGCATTCCTCGGAATAACAGGGTATTACCACTATTATATTCCAACGTATGCAGATATTGCGAGCCCACTCACAGATGCGTTGCGCAAAAATGCAAAAACCAGAGTGGAATGGGATGAACAGAAGGAAACGTCATTTCAACGGTTGAAAAACGAGTTAATGAGCGGTAAGGTTCTAAGAGCACCTGACTTTAACCGCGAGTTTATCGTACAAACTGATTGTTCTAAAAGAGGGATGGGTATTACACTTTCGCAACGAAATGCGAAAGGCGAAGACCATCCGGTGCTATACTTGAGCAAAAAGTTGACTGACAGAGAACAAGCATATAGCGCGAGCGAGCTAGAGTGTGCAGCTTTAATTTGGGCTGTGGGAAAATTAAAGCCATATTTATGTTTAAGCCATTTCACGGTCGAAACCGATCATTGCCCACTCAAGTGGCTAAATCAAATGAGTAACAAAAACGGTAGACTTTTGCATTGGTCATTAATATTACAAACCCTCAATTTTACTGTAGTTTACAAGCCAGGAAAAAAGTGTTCCAATGTTGATTTTTTGTCACGCTATTTTGTACAATTAATTTAGCAGAGAGAGTTTACTGACGACTACGACAGAGTACTTGAAATTTATTCATGTAAGGAAATTAAATTAGATTCAGTTGATATAAGACCAATAAATCTCGAGATGCAGCTGGTATTACTTAGTAAAACATGGCAAACGTTTACGGCGTCTTGTGTGTGATCAAACGCGAGTGTGTTTAACCCCAACAGACGTTTTATCGGGGAGGGGGGGGGGGCAACTGTTAGGAATCCTAACTGTAACATGATAAACTCTAGACTATATTGAGAATGGACGTTAGTAATTAATATTATTTAATCTTAGCTTAGTGTCTGACTCAAATGTAATTATGTATAAGGACGAAGTTAGCATCATACTTGTCCTGGAAAAAACGTGCCGAACAGTGTCACAGGTTCTTCCAGAAAAAGGGCCGGACATGAATCGTAAATATTATTGCTTTTACGTGCCTCTTTGCGTGGTACCGCTACAATTTGCAGGTTTCCATAATCTAAATAGCTTTTACAAGTTTACCTGTAAAAGTGGTAATTTTGGTGAAGGTAAATCTTAACTGACCTCGGTATGGGATAGATCGCTTTCGAATAATTAGTGATTAAACATATTTTAAGCTACTGAAGTCTTGAATTTCTCAAGTAAAACTTTAATAAGTGTGACCGCGTAATCAGGATCGAGCTGAAAACCCCGACGTTAGACGTATCGCAACAGTGTTTAAAGAAATCAGCTGTTTACTTTTAGCGCATGTGTGGTATAAAGTGAAGTGAGGTTATAAACCACAATTTCGAACTGCAAGTGAAGTTGTAAAGTTATTCTAGTTACTTCTTGCGTTACAGGTAAAGTGTTTTTGAAATAATTAAAGCGTTATGTAATGAATACAGTCAGATGTGTAGTATTAATAATTACCTTTCGTAACTGACCTTGAGAGTACTAGCTCCGCAAACATTCGCCCGCGCGCCAAGGCCTACTGTTTATTACGACATAAATTATAAGTGTCGTAGATGCAAACTTTTGTTAAATCGATATTTATGGATTAATAACAGAAAAATTAAGGTCGTAGATAAAATATTGTATGCAACGCGTGCTAAAAGTCGTTTATGCACGAGACGTGAAAATTATGAAACGAAGCCGAAGGCTGAGTTTCATAACATGTCTCGTGCATAAACGTCAACTTTTAGCACTTGTTGCATAAATAGCTATTTTTTTACGACCACTACTAAAAGTAGGCCTTTTAGCACTAGCTTGTTTCACTGAAAATGACGTTTTATAATTTAGCGTGTTTAAAGAGATCAGCTGTTTACTTTTAGCGCATGTGTAGTATAAAGTGAAGTGAGGTTATAAACCACAATTTCGAACTGAAAGTGAAGTTATAAAGTTATTCTAGTTACTTCTTGCATTAGAGGTAAAGTGTTTTTAAACAATTAAAGCGTTATGTAATGAATGCAGCCAGATGTGTAGTATTAATAATTACCTTTGATAACTGACTTCGACAGTACTGGCTCCACAAACATTCACCTGCGCGTCAAGGCCTACTGTTTATTATGACATAAATTATAACTGTCGTAGATAAAAACCTTTGTTTGTTGTTTATGGATTAATAACAGTAAATTTAAGGTCGTAGAAAAAATATTCTATGCAACTCGTGCTAAAAGTGGTTTATGCACGAGACATGTTATGAAACTCAGCCTTCGGTTTCATTTCATAATTTCTCGTGCATAAACCTCAACTTTTAGTACTTGTTGCATAAATAGCTATTATATACGACAGTGTGTAAAATTGACTTTTAGTTGGCAGTTTTAAGTTAGCAAAACGATTGTTTAATAAAATGATTTCATTATTTACGTCGTCAGTAGCAACGTAGTTAAAAATTTTAACCACGCAAAATTACAACCGTTTACTAGGGTAAAGTTTTTCTTATCAAGGCAAACCTGTTATTTAATGCAGTAATCCTAATTTACATTTAAAATAATTTTTATCTATGACCACTACTAAAATTAGGCTTTTTAGCGCTAGCTTGTTTCACTAAAAGTGACGTTTTATAGTTTACCGTGGTTAAAGAAATCAGCTGTTTACTTTTAGCCCATGTGCTAAAAGTGAAGTGAGGTTATAGAACTACAATTTCGAACTGGAAGTGAAGTTGTAAAGTTATTCTAGTTGCTTCTTGCGTTACAGGCAAAGTGTTTTTGAAATAATTAAAGCGTTATGTAATGAATACAGTCAGATGTGGAGTATTAATAATTACATTTCGTAACTGACCTTGACTACTGTCATTCGCAAAAATTTGACGGCGCGGCATGGCCTACTGTTTATTATGACATAAATTAGAAGTGTCGTAGATGCAAACCTTTGTTAAATCGATATTTATGGATTAATAACAGTAAAATTAAGGTCGTAGATAAAATATTGTATGCAACGCGTGCTAAAAGTCGTTTATGCACGAGACATGTTATGAAACTCAGCCTTCGGCTTCGTTTCATAATTTTCATGTCTCGTGCATAAACGTCGACTTTTAGCACTTGTTGCATAAATAGCTATTATATTTATTATGTCCTCTAGATTTTATCGAAGATAAAATATAGTACAATACACATGCGTAAAGCATCTTTAATCATTCCCGAGGCTTAAAGTGCTTGCTACACTCACGTTTTAACTCTGCATCATTCGTAACTAAAGACTAGCTGGACGTACTTGTATCGTAAATAGCTATTAAATTACTTCTCTCATTAGCATTAGCAATAAATTATTTGAATACTCGGCATATATCAGACCCTTGACCAAACAGATTACCTTAATAGAAGAAAATGCTTAACATCCTTCTTCTTCATTGTGTTTCTTTTTTGCCTCTCGACGTCGGGTCCTCGATCCTTCTCCGAAAGGTGTTTGGACTTTCTGCCATTTTTTAAAATCTTTATCATGATACCTTCCAACATCCTTTCCAAGTGCTTTCATATATTATTTTTGTTAGGTATCCAGATAACTATAGTTGATTTATCTAGATTTTTGTTATTACTGGGATTTTTTTAGCTTCTCCTTATTCTATCCCTCTTGTTTTTGTTGTTAATTTTCGTAAATATTTAAATGACCAGCAGGCAAGCACCACGTTAGATATTTTTGACTTTTACAAACCCCAGAGTTAAATAACATAAATATGGAATACAGAATTGCTCCACAGTTGCGGCGCCATTATTTATGTAGTGATAGCTCCACGTTGTGCTAGTCATTAATTATGCAACGGCTCAATGCTTGAGATGCATATCTTATTTAGTATTAGCCCTACTATTTCTTTTCAAATCGATTATTTTCAATTTTGCTTTTTAACTAAGTATTGCAATTGAGACTCTCAGGGTGGTTCGCCAATCTAGTTATCTATTAGTTGAAATTCATATTTTATTATAATTTTTGATTACTGAAGGACATTAACTTTCAGCTTGACTTCTAAACTTAATCAAACCAAGAATTGACAAATATTCTTTCTAATAAGATATATTTTAATCAATTCACTCAAGTAAGTACTGTATTCTGTTTATTTCACTCTTTTTTTTATTGTCTGTTATTCAAAATGCTTTTATATGAATAATTAAAACAAACCTGAACACTCCTCAAGCTTTCACTGCAAGTATCCAAAACTACAGCTCCCAATGTCTACAGCAACCAATGTTCACAGTCCTTCAAACAATATCCAACCTGTCAAAAACCCTGGCTGTCCGCAGAAACTGGTCCTGTTCCCTTTATCAATGTTACTGTCACCCCAACAGAATCCTGGCAAATTTCAGTATTATAGATGATCCCAAGCTAATCTTCTTTATTCCTCAGCTCGTACTCTGTATCCAGCATCACCTACAGAACTGTCCAAATCATGCAGTTACTTCAACAACTTCCTTCGAAATGATTGACTTGTCTTCCATGTAATCACCAACCTCAGCGACGAACACTAATTATATCTTGCATGTACAGCTGCGGAAATAAAAAGCGGGACACAAAATTTTTGCCGAAGTTAAATTGTCTGAATAAATTCATTTTCGATGCTATCCCAAGCTTCTTGTACTGCATTAACCTGTTCGTCTTTGTTTATTGACATATGATAGAAAGCATTTCATAAAAAATCAGGAAGCCAACATTACAACGTTCAAATAGTAAAAAATTACCCTACAGAACTTGTCCCGGTTTATGTTTCCGCAACTGTACCAATAAATCCAAATCTATTTAAATATTGTAGTCTTCTTGTTATTTGTATCTAATTAACTGTATTCCACAATCTCTTCACCGACTGTACGCTGGTATTACTTCAAAATTACTTTTTCATATATTTGCACCACGTAGATTTGTTAAAAGCCCTGTTATTTGTATATCACCAAATATTTATACAAATAAAGGCATAACTTCAAATTTTTATTGTATTCAAAGGAGTTTTTCAAAAATCTGTATACATTTTTTAGGAGTTTGTTATTCTTACTGTCTAAACAAAATTTTATATCTCTGGTAGTTACAATTATTCCTGCCCTCTTAAAAAATATTAAATGTCCTAATTATTACATGCTACAATTCCTTATTATTATAGCAAGCACATTTGTCAAATGTAACCTTGGTTTGAACTTTATTAATATTGAACTCAACCATCAAAATTGAATACTCAATTGCTATTTAATTATCAAATTACCTTACTAATTGTCTCAATTTTACTTTTCATCATTAATTTGAAATTAACACCCAAGCTTATTTAAACCCCTCAAAATTAGATTGTATTAATCTTCCAAATTTATCATTTTTATATTTTTATTTTAAAACTACCTTAAGTGTATCATAACAATATATAATCTCTGTATCTGTTAATTTTGACTTACGTTTGTCTAATACGTAGACCAACTCTACGTAATTTTGTTTTCCTTTTTATTTCGGGTATTCTGTTGTTAATTAGATACTACCGGTGACTTATCTTATTTTACTTATCTTGTTTATAATTTCTTTGTCTATTTTACATTTTTTGTAACTTATTGTAATTTTTAAATATTTATAACTACTCACTTCTTCGATTATATCGCCTTCTAGGTATTCTTATTTCCTCCATGTGGGTATCCTCCTCCTTTAATACCGTCATTTCTGGAATTATGGTTGCAATTCTTTGTAGATATTTGCTATAATTACTACATCATCGGCGTATACTAGTATAGATTTTGTATACATATATATTGGTTGTAGTCTCCAGTTCCCCACTTTCGTTTTTCTAGTTATTCAGTTATAAGATCATTCATAACTAACAGCAATAGATTCCAGCTGTCACCCTGTCTGACTCTTTCGTACATTACAAAATATTGCAGGTATTTATGTATTGTAAGTATTATCCATAACCTCATTTATACCTTGAGGTGTAGAGGCTAGTGCTTTATGAGCTTGCATCTGGCGGTACAATGCTCAACTTGCTCCGGATTCGGGATACAAAGGTGGAGTTGGATATTATTCTATTATAACTGGCTATACATCCCATTTGGGATTGCAGCCGCTCCTTTTGAACTTGAAAAACTCCTTTAATGTGGTGAGTTACTCCACGTTCTTTATTTCTTCGCCTAGTCTAACTTATTGCTTGCCTTAGCTTCTTTTGTTATCTTCCTCCAGGTGTTCCGATCCTGTATCTTCTTCCTCCATTTTTGAATTCTCAGAGTTATTACGTCTTTAAGTCTTTAATCACCTGATCCTCCCACCTACACTTTGGTTTCCACATTGTAACTTTTTTCCCTCTGTCGTTTCCCATTCTTTTTAGATGTCCATACTAGCTCCTTCTTTGTACTTTTATTATTTTAACAATGTGTTCTGCACTCAGTATTATTCTTATCTCTGAATTCATTAATCTTCGAAATATTCCTTCCGCTATTTTCGTCCCTCCAAAAATTCTTCTTATTGTTTCCCTTTCAAAAATTCTTAATTTCTCCTGTTCCGTCTTTGTTACAGTCATCGTTTCCATTCCATATATAATCCCTGGTCTAATTGCTGCTTTGTATACCCTCATTTTGGTGGCTCTGCTTATGTTTTTGTCTTTCCTTATGGTTTTATATTTGTAGTAGGCTCTGTAGCTGTACCCCGTTTGTATTCTTTGGTCTATCTCTTGATTTCTTTGGTTTCTGTTATTAATTATTTGAAATTTTCAACCACTGGGAACTGGAAGTTTCCTATAGTTACTTTCTTGTGTGTATTCTGTGTGCTGTTTTTGCTTATCTCCTTGTTAGTTTTCTCCTGATTAATTTTCAATCCTCTTTTGCTTGCTTCCTTTTAAATTTATTGCACAGCATCCTCTAAGCTTTTCGTGCTCCTTGCTATAACTGCTAGATTGTCAGCGTATGCCACTATTTGTTGTGATTTTGTACTGATCGTTCTCTTGAGTTTGTAATGTCTAATTATTGCGTCTAGCGTTAGATTAAACAGCGTTGTTGACAGACCGCCCCTCGCTTTAAGCTATCAAAGGCTTGTTTGAAATCAACGTAGAGGATTTGTATTTCAATTTCGTATTGGTGTTGCTATCACTTCCTCAAACTCCTCTTCTGATGGCTGCATTTGATCTGTCCTTCGTTTTTGATTATCCACTTCATCTTTTATCTGTTCTATGTCTGGACTTTCCGTTTGCAGCAGGTTTTCGAAGTATTTTAGCCATTCTTCCCCTGTATCTTTGCTATGTTTCTCTTCCTGGTTTGTTTTTTAATATATCTATAAATTTTGACGTTGCTCTTATTATTATTTTCTAGTTTTTCCATTGTATTTCTAATTAATTTCTCCTTTCTTCCTTTTATTAGTTTTGTACATTTTTTCCTAGACTCTTGATACCATTTGTATTCCTCGTCATTTTCTGTTCTTAGCCATGCAAGTCTCGCGTCCTTCTTATTCTTGATCATTGTCTCGCATTAGTGTCAAACCACTGATTCTTTTTCTCTCTTACTTTTCCACCTATCACCTTATAGTCTGGATAGCGGTTTTTTCATCTCCTTTTCATATTGATAGTACGATACTAATACTAATATTATTTACAGCAACTTACTTGTATGGGCGATGTGACTATGATCACGACTGTGATGTGGTAGATTCATACTGTAATAATGGAACTTGCGTTTGCAAACCCAGTTTTGCTTTGCATGGTGAGGCTTGTATCCAAGGTGAGTAATGGTATATTATAATATTTTTTGTACTAACTTAAATCGTTTTAAACACTGTAAACACAAACTGCTCTTTCTAAGTGTAAGAATTTTTAATGAAATTATCAATCAACAAATAAGTAATGCAATAAATTATTTTAGTGGTCGATCCTCGAATGGGCTGTATGTCAAACAGCGATTGTCAGCCAATCTTGGGTGACAGAAGTATCTGCAAGAATGCAAGCTGCGCTTGTTTGCCCAATCATCACTTGCATAACATGATATGCATTAAAAACAAGGGTAAGATAAGTAAAGATTGCAAAGATTAATGCCAAGAAGAACTAAGAGAACTATGAAGTGCTTGCTATCGGAGTTATGGTTTTTATATTGCTTTAAAGAAATAAAACTTAGTTTCTATTACAAATTAAAATAAGTATAAATCAAATTCTTAAGGTCCATAAGAACAGGGGGTAGGCAATATATTTTACAAGAAGACATTATTTGAAATTTAATAAACTTGTAATGTTACTTCTGCCTATCTGAATCAACTTGGAAGATGCCTGACTATGAATCTGAACTATATTACTAGCGGTTTACCAATATGTTGTGCTTATATACAATTTAGATCAGGTACAAATTAATAAAATGTGATTTTTCAATTGACTGAATACATATTAACTACAAGAGTGGCACTTTTTAAAAAATGGTGATGTACAACGGTGTATAAATACAATTAATACCAAAATCAATATTGACAATATACTTTGACATTCATTTAAACCTGAAATCATTTGAAAACCATCTCTAAATGTAACAAAATTACTAAACACGGCAAAATGTTCCATTGGGCTCTAAGCAGGTAGACGGTAATTAAGCCTAGAACATTCTGAGCTAAATGAGCAGATTACACCTGTTTAGCTGTCGTTCTTCATTTCGATTGCTGATTTTACTTAGAAGTTAAATATGCCATAATATTCGCCGAAGTTGATGACATTGTGTTTTTCTGTATAATAAACACAGTAGAGTAAAGACAAAAATTATTGCTACCTATGTAAACATAGAATTAACAACAAACGACTTGTGAATGCTAGAAATCATGGCATGTAAGCACATCTAGTGCTAGTTCTGTCAATAACGATTTCATGTAAAATTCGCACATTTTTTTTCCATATACTCAGCCCAAAATGTGTCATCTCTGTAATAAAAAACGTACATATTAAGAACAGTTTATACGTATGTATTTTAGCATATTATTGCAACTGCTATAAGA